>JAKUCV010002795.1:73663-123471 GCA_028386065.3 Turnera subulata | reverse complement strand
AGTGACTTGTTAATACCCATATGAACCTGTTTCACGGGATCTCCGATCACGCAGGTTGGGTTACCATCACTAGTTAGTTTCAGACAGGTTTACAAGTCCCATTCCCCTCGATGTTTCCATAATCACTTTTCGTCCTAGGGGTTTCGTCAGAGGATCGGCCAAGTTCACTTCTGACTTCACATAATCTATGGAAATTATTCCATCACTCAACAGCTGTTTTACGACATTGTGCCTTAACCGAATGTGTCTATTTCTCCCATTGAAACTTGTCTTTTTCGCATTGTCTATTGCTGCTTTGCAATCGCAATGCATAGACACAGACGGTGTAGGCCTTATTCCCAATGGAATACTCGCTAAGAAATTTCTTAGCCATTCAGCCTCGGTGCCAGCTAATTCCAGAGCAATAAACTCTGACTCCATAGTTGATCGCGCGATTATAGTTTGTTTAGCTGACTTCCAGGCAACTGCACCACCTCCAAGGGTGAATACATATCCACTAGTAGACTTTATCTCATCTGAATCTGAAATCCAGTTAGCATCACTGTACCCTTCTAGTACAGCTGGTAGTCCACTATAACGAATACCATAACTTATGGTACCCCTCAAATATCTCATCAGTCTGCTTATAGCAGCCCAATGCTTATTGTTGGGATTGTGTGTATACCGACTCAGCCTGCCCACAGCATAAGCTATGTCAGGGCGTGAGAAGTTCATTAAATGCAATAAACTCCCAATAATTTGTGCATACTCAACTTGAGATACTGGTTCTCCTTTGTTTTTCTTCAATTGAGAGTTAGCATCATAAGGGGTACTCACAGGTGTGACATCGAAATGTCCAAACTTCTTAAGAAGTTTCTCAACATAATGCTCTTGTGATAGTATGATACTATCACCTTCTCTTATGATCTTAACTCCTAAAATCATATTTGCTTCACCCATATCTTTCATATCAAACTGAGAAGCAAGAAACATCTTAGTATAATGAATGACATCAAGACTATTGCTAAAAATTAACATATTATCCACATACAAACAAACAATCACACAGTTCTCATTTGAAACTTTGGTATACACACATTTGTCTACCTCAAGAGAAATAAATCGATAGTTAAGCATAGCTTGGTCAAATTTCTCATGCCATTGTTTAGGTGCTTGTTTCAAGCCATATAAAGATTTGACTAACTTGCATACTTTGTGTTCCTGACCAGAAATAACATGACCCTCCGGTTGCACCATATAAATCTCTTCTTCTAAATCACCATTTAGAAAAGCTGTTTTAACATCCATTTGATGTATAAAAAGTTTGTAGACTGATGCTAAGGCTATCAAAACACGAATTGAGGAAATTCTTGTAACAGGAGCAAAAGTATCAAAATAATCAATGTTTTGTTTTTGAGTAAAACCTTTTGCAACTAACCTGGCTTTGTATTTATCAATTGAACCATCAGGATTAAGTTTCCTTCGAAAAATCCATTTGCAACCAATTGGTTTTGCTCCTGGGGGTAAATCAACTAAAATCCAAGTTCTGTTTTGATCAATCGAATCCAGCTCAGCTTTTATTGCTTCTTTCCACAAATTTGCATCAGGAGAAGAAATAGCTTCAAAATAAGTTGATGGATCATCTTGAACCAAAAAGGTATAAAAATCATTACCAAAAGAAGTTTCTTTCCTTTGTCTTTTACTCCTTCTCAAAACATAAGATTGCTCATCAACTTCATTTTCAAAATCATCTTGTGCATCAGTCTCACTTTGAGAGATTTCTCGTGTAGGTGCAACAGTCAAGTTATTTAGTTTTAACGGAAACGTATTCTCAAAAAATTCAGCATTCCTTGTTTCAACAATAGTATTCACATCAAGCACATCACTTTTCAAAACAAGAAATCTATACACAGCACTATTATCAGCATAACCAATGAACATGCAATCACTAGTTTTGGACCCTATTTTCCTTTTCTTGGGATCAGTTAACATAACTTTAGCAAGACACCCCCACACTTTTAAGTATTTAAGATTAGGTGAATAACCTTTCCACAATTCATATGGTGTCTTATCAGTATTTTTATAAGGGATCCGATTTTGCACGTGACATGCTGATAAAATAGCTTCACCCCAAAGGTTATTAGGTGCTGAACTACTAACAAGCATTGCATTCATCATTTCTTTTAAAGTCCTATTTTTCCGTTCAGCTACACCATTAGATTGTGGTGAATAAGGAGGTGTGGTCTCATGTATTATACCTTCTTTCTCACAGAATTCATTAAACAGAACATATTCACCACCTCTATCTGATCTAACCCTTTTAATCTTCCTATCTAACTGGTTTTCTACTTCAGCTTTGTATAGGAGAAACATGTCAAAGGCTTCATCTTTATTCCTAATCAAATATACTTTAGTATATCTTGAAAAGTCATCTATGAAAGTCACATAATAATTTTTACCTCCTCTAGTCATGGTTTGTTTTAAGTCTCCTAAGTCTGTGTGAATCAAACTAAGTAATTCAGTTTCTCTTTTATTCACAGAAGGACAAGATTTCTTAACTTGTTTAGTTTCAGTACATATTTCACATTTATCAGATAATAAATCACTAGAGGCAGATATTAACCCACTATTTTGAAGTTTCTTAAGATAAGGTGCACTAACATGTCCTAGTCTAGCATGCCACATATCAAAAGAGTCAATCAAGTAAGCAGAAGAAGAACTTGCATTTTCATTCACAGTTTTGGCAACATTCAAAATGAAAAGTCCTTGGTTACAATAGCCCTTACCCACAAAGATGTTGTTCTTGGTCATTATGATCTTGTCAGATTCAAATGATACCTTAACCCCCACTTTTCCCAAGAGGGACACAGAGACCAGGTTTGCCCGAATTTCAGGCACATGCAACACGTTGTTAAGAGCCAGAGTCTTGCCAGATGTGAGCTTGAGAAGAACCTTTCCTTTCCCTTGAACTTTTGCAGTTCGGGAATCACCAAGATAAATTTGTTCTTCTCCATCCCCTACCTCGGCGTAGGAGGAAAAAGCATCTTTGCTTGCGCAAATGTGCCTGGTAGCACCAGAGTCTACTACCCAGTCTTTCACATTGGCGACTAAGAAGGTTTCAGAAATGACCGCAGCAATTATGTCATCTCCTTCAACCAAGTTAGCACTTGGCTTTGGAGGATTGCCATTTCTGACCCTCTTCCTGCATTGTGGTGCAAAGTGTCCTGGCTTTCCACAGACAAAACAATTTCCTTTCTTCTTAAAGGAGGTAGGGTTAGTAATTTTAGGGTTGTAACCAGATTTCTTATTGTTATTAAAATGCTTAGAACCAGAGGTACCTTCTACCAAGTTAGCTTTGGCTGTCATCTCTTTGGCAATCGCACCTTTGAGTTCTCCTTTGTTCTTATCTTCAATGTGGATGTGAGTGATCAAGTCCTTGAGTGGCATCAACTTGTGCTTATGCTTCAGGTTGTGTTTGTAGTCCTTCCACGAATTGGGTAGCTTTTCGATCAGGGAACCTGCAAGAAATTCATCAGGTAGAGAGATCTTCACCGCCTTCAGGTCCTCTACAAGCCTCTGGTACTCTGTGATCTGACTGGTAACGGATTTTTCTTCCTTCATCTCCCACTTGTAGAAGTTGGAAATGGCAAACTTCTGCTTCAAAGCATCTTCTGCGGTATATTTTTCCACCATGCTATCCCAGATGTCTTTTGCTTCCTTGTAAGATGCATAAACGTCAAAAAGTTCATTGGATAAAGTTTGGATTATTGTATGTCGGCAAACCTTATTGGCATTAAACCAATTCTCCATCTGTTTTTTATCACCGGTTGCTGGCTTTGATTCTGTTAAAGCGTAGGCTACCCCGTGCACGTCAAGTGTTGAAAAAATACGCTCCTGCCATCTCTTGAAATTTGCTCCGGCAAACACCTCGATTCTGGATACGTCGGGATAGGGTGTTGCATACGTGACGACAGGTTGGACTTGGGATCCAGCAGCAACAGCGACGACGGCAGCGGCAGCAGCAGCAGCATTCTCGGGTTGAAATTCAGCCATTGGTAATATCTCTTTAGATTGTTGGAAAAATTTAAAAAATTTGGCTGTGTAATACCCGAGCTGAGTCGTGTAAATCACTGTCCTAAAGAGATATTTTTGGTAACCCCAAAAGTCTCCCCAGGATACAATAGCTCCTTCTAAATAAGATAACCCAGCAAACAAGAGAGAAGAGACTTGGAAAGGGAAAAGGGGAGAAGAATGAGAGTGAGCTTGTGTTGTTGTATTTTTTCCTGTGTATCAAATGAGTTGAAGAAGGATGTATTTATAGGCAGAGGGGAGGGCAAAGTTGGTAGAAATTAAACAATAGACAAAATTGTGAACCACATATTTTCCTAATGACCAGATAACAAAACCAATCCCACAATTCTCTCTAGTTAGACTAGGTAAATCCTTGATTATCTCCAACTTTACATTTGACCAATGTGGGACAAATTTTCACGTTCGAAATATAATCCAACAGCATATGCTCGCTTTATTTTTCTGGGTGTAAACTGAAGCTGAAGCTAATCAAGAATGGTATTCCCTAATTGTTTTTCTATTATTTATTAATGACAGGGGGACGACACAGCAGGTCAGCAACCATTGGGTTTGGACTGCAGATTTTACCAATATCTGTCATGTGACATTAAATATCAAATTCAGTGGCAGAAGAAATTATTGAAAATTTAGCATATGCACCATTCCCACAATAGATTAAAGCTGCATCTCTTTGAAAACTGTTATGCATACACATGATTGGACCTGCAAATCATATATATATTATGATCTGCACCATGGGAATAACTTATATTTTTGTCCAAATTGCAACTCTTTTATTCTCTACCTCGAGATCCATATCTTAATTCTTTCAGGATGGGACTCATTGACCAGCACAATTAATTAAGGAAACATGTCTCATTTCCTGCATTGGTATATAGGGAGAGGTTTAAACGTGAGGGTTTCTGTCAAACCTGTACACCTTGTAAGAAGCTTTTAAAATTGAAAATGCATGCTCCACGAGCCCAGATTGTCATATCTTCAGTTCCTTGAACGTTACGGATTCTTTTTTTACGACGATTCAATTGCGTATCAATGACTTGACGAGCTAGCTAGTAGCTACCGAATCCCGGAACCTGCAGGGAATTAGTTCACTTCTTTAAGCAGTAAATGCATTCCTTTGATTAGAGTGTAGATTTAATAGCATGAATTTTGAATTCTTTTTCTAATAAGGACCAGTTATTTTCATTCTGGAAGAGGCGTCACGTTGCTCAGATGTTCACACAACCAGAACATTAGTCCCAGGCACAGCGCCTACTTAACCATCAGGTACTCGTAGTAGGCTTGATGACCATAAAGGAGAAGTTTACTTGAAATTTATAACAATGAAGGACAAAGTGCATCATGTACAGCAATTCCACTTCATTTATATCCTTTGTATAAAACATCATTTGTATTTCTCCAAGATCGCTCATCTTTCATCTCAGGACATTTTGTTTTTGGCGATCAATTAGTCAGCTGTAATAGTGCAGATACAAGATTTACATAGGAATATTTTTCTTTTGGAAAAAAAATGAAATGTATGTACAATTCTTTACTCCTCTCTTGGGATCCACCTGCTCCACCAGAGGCTCTTCCTGCGCCTATTCAGCTCATCCATGCTTTCATTCAATGTTCTTACAATCTTCCTCTGTAGCCGGAGAGCAGATGCAAGAGCATTTCTTTGAGGACTTGCCTTCTTTTTAGGCTCCTGCCTTTCCTGAAGGATAAGAACCACATGGTCATAGATTATCCAGTTAAACTCTTCTAAAGAATCAGTTTGTATACCATAGGACACAAAACATACTCTCAGTTCTTGAAGCTGAGCTTCAGTGAAGCCACCCTCTTTCTCTGTTCCAGATTTTGCCATCAGCTGAACTATCCACTTTGCAGCTTCTCCATAATCCTGTTGTGTTGCTCGAAAGAGTTGCATCCTAAGATTCTGCATGAAGGACAAAGCTAATAGGCCTTCCCTATCAAAATAGGGGTGTGCTAAAGCTGCTTTGGCACTTATTCTTTGTCTTGCTTTATACCGAACCATTGATGTTAGAAGTTCCCACCCTATCCCATTATCTAAATCTAGCAGCTCGAAACCCTTTCGAAGGTCGGGGCCGGCACGAGCCTCTACACTTTTCCTCCATGCATTTAAGTCATAATCACACCTTTTTAGCTGGCGATTGAATTGTATGAGGCCACTGTCACTGCGTAGTCCTGCAAATGCCTGCAAAATGAAACTGTTAATTGACCTAGAACCAAAAGTACGCCCATGATAATGAGTATGATGGACGAAACTAATAACAGCCAACTGTCTTTTGACTAAAAGCCTACTAGCACCGTGCAGAAGGTGCCTCACGTTCAGGATTCTACCGGTAAATTTTAAAGTCAAAATCTCCCTAATTTCCATTAGCCCTTATTGGGAATATTTAACCATTATGACTTAACTCTTATGAGCATCCATCAGTACCCCTCAGAGAAAGGGTCCCCTTAGTTTTAAAGGTGTAGAAGCATGTGAATTAAATAATTGACTCTTATGGAAAATGAACTCTGTTACTCACCATCTGTAGGAAGATTAGACCAGTACTGTAAATATCAAATCTATCCGGCAAATTCATCTGATACAATCAAAACCAACAGCAGATAAGCATCACGGAAGATTACCAGAGCAATGACATTCAGAATACTACAAAATATGTGTGCATTTTCACCTGCCATAACACGGGAGAAAGTGCGGTGGCCACTGGAGCGGAGGGTGCAGATGGAGTTTGTGTGCTCATGATATACTGTTCTGGTGCAGCGTACCTAAGAAGGCCAGGAAAATGTGTCATGATTGATCATAAGGAAAAAAAAAAGCTGAAAATATCATGTCACGGCAAGGAGTTGCTGCTAGTAATGCTAAATGATAGAACTTCACCTTGGATCCAAAAGAAACTCCTTTGGAATATAGTTTATTCCTACTCGCAAATCAGCTGCAGCTCCAAGATCAATTATCTTAAATGTTCGAGACCCTGCTCCAGTTTGTTGATGTAGATAGGGACCATTAGAATTGAGATGGCTTAAGTTAATCATTTCACATCTAAGCAATATCTTGAATCACTACCTTCAGAGAAGATGATATTCTGTGGCTTAATATCCCTATGCACAATTCCTGTGGAGTGAAGGCCATCCAATGCAAATAAAAGTTGTCTCATTATAGTTTGAATGATCTTGTTTTCCCGCTCTAATCCCTTCGGCAAGTTCTGAACCTCTCCAAGAATCATTGTCTCTACCTGATAATTTATGCATTGATCAGTAAAATTGACTCTTGAGAATTGACTTGAACTATTTAAACAGAAGCACTTGGGTGAAATTTATTAAATAAGTACTGGATGGCATCCAAATATCATTCACAAAACAAGACCTTTGATTATACTATGTGCCAGCGACATTGGTTCAGAAAAGGACTATTCAGAGTTCTGATATCAGTAAATGAATATAGACCAAATAGGCGTGATCATGTAAGTAGGAGGATCAGATTTTTGACTGCATAACAGCAACTAAGAAGTTCCCAGTCTCACCCTTGCATTTGCATGCCTGAATCATAATATAAACAGCAAAATGGAATATAAATAAGCAACTAAGAGAATGTACCAACATTGTAGGGGAATTCTTTACTCTGCATCAAATCAAAGAGTGTGGCCTCCCCTTCAAAACGCCATATGAGCCAATACTCAGCTCCTTTCTTCGAAGAACTCTGAAAGTAGTTCCACGGAGAATGATTCAAGTCACCAGGCATGAATCAAAATATTTAAAGTGGTATAAGCTCCCCAAGTAAATGCTTAACTTCCTGATTCAATGATAGTCTTAGTTTATATGGTAGTGGTAGTTATAGTAAAGCAACACCTCAAGAAATCCGTGCACAAAATCAGCACAGCTGCTTGCACAAGCTCTTCGAACACGCTCATTCATCCAAATCTCCACTGCCCCATATTCAGTAGCCTTTTTTACAACTAAATCACCTCCATTCTGCCAGAATAGCAAAAGAGGATAAGTTAACTCCCACTATTCGTTCCTTCATATTTCAAAAATCATGAACATCTATCTACCCCTGTTAAATGCTACGCTGAAAATAAGGAAAGAATAAAGGAAGAAAAACGATGAACATTGGTTTGGTCATCCCCTGGCGATGTCAATAAAATCACAGATATTTGACTGCAAAAGAGAATGAAAGTACAAATCACAATATAAAACAACATAGTAGAAACAGTGGAGCCACCAATCCAGTGGCCATAGGTCAAATTCTATGAGGTCGCAGGTAATATGAAGTTGAACTTCTAGCTAGATACGGAAAGAATTATACAGATGAGCTACCATTTCAGGTGTCATCTTACTTCAAATCCTAAAGGATTACACGGAAACAATTTCCAAGTCCATGGTCTCCAAACCACATCCAAAAAAATGTACAAAGTACCGAACGAATTCCAGACAAAAATAAAGGGTATAATTATACATAGAACTTGTGACAAAAACTTAAAGATGCGTAAGAATTATGGCTCAGTTACAGGATTTTAACGAACGCAATCGATACCTTTGGAGAAGGCTTATCAGCCAATGAAACTCTATAAACAACTCCAAAAGCCCCCTCACCCAATTTCTTCCCTAAAACAAAGTCATCCTGTCACCAGAAATCAAACCAAATAACCACACATAACTAAGAAATTAGGACATTCAATCTAAAATAAACTGGAAAAAGACACCAGGCATGAAAGAACCAACCTTTCTAAAGCTGGGTCTGAACAACCTCTCAACAAAGGCAAGAACAAACATATCAAAGAACCCAGGAGCCACGCCAGGAGTGGCCCAAAGGTAAGACAAAGTGCTAAGAGCCAAGAGTGCACCAGGAACCGTAAGTTGCAGGCCACTTGGCTTTGGCAGAGTGCTCCTATATATGATATCGCCACACTCCATCACCGTACATGGTAGCCCAACCCCGACCCCCAACACAAGATTGTGAACTGCATCCAGGAATTCACCACCTCCTGATGCAACAACCGCAAGTGCTTTGGTGTTTGATACGAGGGTTCTTGGAGACGCCTTGAGGTTGAGCTTTTTGCCAAGAAATGGAGATAATAGAGCCGGTAGTGGTGGTTTTGGTTTGTGGGTATGGAGTTTGAGTGGTACGATACCACCTGATGCCACAGTGGCCATGACTGTTTAGGAAGAGTGTGTGCAGTTTGAGGGGGAGAAGCTGCTGGCATCAAGACACACTGGCGTCACTTGTTAGAATTTTGCTTCAAATTCAGACCACTAGTCTCTTTGGTCTTGTCTTACTGATATTTTACTTGTTTTTCTAGGATGGGTCCGTTCTATAGTGACAGTTATTACAGGTATTTTTTGTGGAGGTAAAGAGCTCCACGGAATAGAAGAATCATTGAAGTGTTTATTCACACCACAGATGACACGCGGCTACGTAAGATGGATACACTTGAGTTGGACTTTTGGATTGGGCAATGAATCTTGAAGTGGGCTCATTTTAGTCTTCGTCTAGGAGAGTAGCTGCAATCTTTCAACGGGAATGGGTTACTGACGATCCTTTTCCTTAAACTTTTTGGGCCTCAGTCCACTGAAGCCCGGCTGGCTAATGTGTCCAAAAGTCAATCCCTTTTGATCGTTGCTCGAGTTATTTTTGATCCAGCCCTTTCATTAGCCCAAGGTTCGTCTAAACGACGCCGCGTAGGGGGACGAGCAGGACCGCCCGGTGTGAAGTTGGCGTGGCAGTACTCCGGCGCCGCAGCAAGTCGGAGTTGAGGTAACAGGATCCGGCGGAGGAGGCCGAGGCGGTTATGGTAAATTGGTAAAATGACTTTGACAGGGCCTTGTTATTATGATGATTAAGCATCTGTGGACTGTGGATGAAGATCAAGCGCCGACAGTGTGTATCCAACTATTTATTATTGGGTGGACCAAAGAGTTCTTTTTTTTTTTTCGAAAATGACCAATGCGTATCAATTTCTATAATCTCTTTTAAGTGTTATTTTATACTAAAAAAATGTCCGCATCCATATTGCCTCTCAACGGCCTCTAGCTCAGATGATTATGCTCTCCAATTATTATAGAAATTGACTGGTACTGGTATCATTCCATAGTTCATTCCTCGCAATCAATTAGCAGACCTCCTGTCCTACTAAGTCTTCCAGTATGTGTGGTATCCTATCATAGCCGATAATCTTATTAATCCTATTCTTTGTATTATTGGCTGCAATTGAACATTTTAACTTTCCTCCAGCTGGGTGTATACATTTGCTGTTTGCTATTCAAGATTGCAACATCAAATATTTGAGACACCATTAAATTAGAAAAAGGAGTAGAGGCACTAAATCGTGCATGAATATTAAAATAAAAAGAATTGCAAAGTACAAAGAACTGGAATTTACGTCTTAGCTAGCAAAGGGGGCAAATATCCTTTGTAGTAGTTTGCATGGAGCCACTGGGTTGTCCGCAAAATCAACGATGCCAAAAGAAAAGAAGTGAATCAAACAACCTTAAAGATTCTATGCCACAATAATACACCCAAATCCAGGACAAATCTCAAAAGACCCCACAGGCCACACGGGTTAACAAAAATCTCGCCATCGCCCCATTAGCCTTTTAATTAACGACAAAACCAGTCACCACCAAGCAATCCACCAAGCGAAAACATGAACTTTATTGGTATCACACATCACCCCCTCCTTTTACAGTTTACACTTTCCAATACTGTACAATTCCAAAACTCCATCTTCCAAATCCTCCCATTTTCCACAAATTGACCACGCAAACAAAAACAACCCAAACCATATTTTGTGGAGTATTACTTACAATTGATCCCACTTGTGGAAAATTACTACTACTGATTTAACGTCCCCTTCCAAATTCCAACAATCCCAATCACCAACTTTTTCAATATTCTCCACCCAAAAACTTTTTTATTTTTTATTTTTTTTGCCTCCACACTTACCATCCTCAGCTATCAGAAAACAAGGAGGAATGGTGGAACAAATCATAAGGAGCCCATAACGAATCCAAAGGGCAAGGCCTCTTTGAATCGATCCTAAGCCAGGGCTTTCCTTTCCCGCTCCAATGCAGCAAACTAGCAGGCCCCGGGTGTAGATCCCTACACAACCCTTGTAGATTGTCGCCACCTAATCCGTGTTGGTTCCACCTGTGCTCTACCCTCTCCACGTCACCACCAAAAACCAGCAAAAACGGAGGCAAAGACCCCAGCTCGTAAATCCTGTACTTCTTCTGCACTCTCATCCAGTACTCCAGCCTCTCCGTCAACTTCGCTTCCCTCCATTTCCCCAGATCGATCACCATCACTCCCGTGTTGAAGTAGCAAGGCTTCCTCCCCTTAAACGACGCCGCGTAGTTGGAGGACCAGAACCGCGGGGTGAAGTAGGAGGTGAAGTTGGCGTGGCAGTACTCCGGCGCGCCGAGGACGTGGGACCGGAGGTCGATGGACCAGAGCTTGGCCACGTCGTCGACGACGACGAGGTCGGAGTCGAGGTACAGGATCCGGCGGACGGAGGGCGGGAGGAGGTCGGCGAGGTAGATGCGGGCGTAGTTGAGGGGCTGGTCGAGCGCGCGCCGGACGGAGGAGGAGATCTTGTTGCGGACCACGGCGGCGTCGAAGCGGTAGACGCGGAAGGACAGGTAGGGGAACGTGGAGGCGATGGTGCGGCGGAGGTCGGCGGAGGAGGGGGCCGTGGCGGTTATGAAGTGGAAGACGATGTTCTCCGGGCACGCCGCGTGCTGGAGGACGGAGAAGACCGCCGCCACCGAGCCGCGGAGGTAGCTGTGGTCGAGAGTCATGGCGATGTGGATGGTGGCCGCCGACGCCGCCGCCGGGGAGGCGCATTCCCTGCCGTTACGGAATGCCGGTGCCTCCCTGAATTTAGGCTGCGCGGTGGGCGGTACCGGGCGGGAGCCGGGGCGAAACGGCAACGCATTTGGTGTGGAGGAGATTAGGAGGAAAATGAAGAGCAAGTGAACTGGAAGCAGCATAGCTTTTGTGTCTTTTTTTTTCTTTTTTGAGTTTTGTGTGCGTATAGTGTGCGTTTTGGGTGGGGGAGGAGGAGGATGAAGAAAGAGAAGGGGTGTGCTTTACTACTTTACTGCTTTTTGTTTTGTGTTTTTGTAATTGTAACTCTTGTATAATGGTAGGGGTAGTTGGGGAATTTCGTGGAGGGAGGGAAATAAGGAATGTGGGGGAAAGCCAGGCTGGCAAAGACGCGTCTCTTTGTCTGTGAACGCTAAATTTTGATTCGAGAGACCCGGTTGGATCTGGTGGTACTGATTCCACAGTAAGCAACTTTTTTGTTACTATCGAGGCTGGAATGTTACCTGATCTGGTATTATTGATCTGTGGTTCAGATTCATGGGAGAATACTACTACTACCACTATTGCCTGCCTGGAGTTTGGTAAGAAGCCATTTTGTATGGAATGTTTTTGATTTTCCCGATAAGGTTATCTTGTAACCTTATTGGATGGTATCTTCACGTGTCGTGCCTCTTGGGTGTGGAGGAGGATTTATCTAGTCGTTTTTCTTTGTTTTGGGTGATTGGTAATGAATAAAATTTGCTTGATTTGTTTGCAATCCCGATCCGTGGATGGATTTATATCTCGGTTTAGGGGCGGTGAAAATGGGAGGTAATTAATGTTTTTTCAACAACCTAGGCGGTATCCATCCCCCATTTTTGTGTTTATCTGTATCTGTATATGGATTTGGATTTCGTAGAGATGTGGAAACCATAATGGGATCCTGCGAAGTTATGGAAACATTCATGTGAATGTGGTTGATGCATTGGGTGTAGAGGGCTCGAGTCAATAATGAATTGGCGTTGTAATAGTAAACAATACAAGTAGGATTTAGGAGTACTAATTGTATTCATCGTAGGGAAGCAATGAAACTTTACGTGCAATGAAATCAAGCTTAGTAGTTTACTCAAGTGGCTTGATTATGAGTGACCCCGATATACTACTACAAGAGGCCTGTATATAATAACTCCAGCTGAAAACATCAGCATTAACCTAAGTGGGGGTTCCAGCGAGTACCATTTGCCACGATCGACACAATTTTAGCATTTGCAATTGCGCCACTCACTCGGCGGCCATGGCGGTGACACTTAACTAATAATGCCCGAGTAGTTGTCACTCTATCAGTGTTTAGTGTGTGTCTTTTACAATATATGTGACATATCATGACATGGATTTGGATGTAAATGGACTTAATGGTCAAATATTTCATGATTTTTTTGACAGATGGGTTGCATTTTATGGCCCATGACAACACTTTGACATAAGCCGAATGTCTTCCACTACAAGGTTTGAAACCTTTTTGTTCTTTCTTTACATTTAAATATTTTAGGACAGAATCTTTACCTTATATAATGGAAGTTTCCCTTCCTTTGTTTTCCTTTTAATTTCTATGCTGTATCAAGAAGATATTTTCTAGTTATTGCTGCTGTCTCGGGGCTGTATCTTCTTTTTTCGCTACGAATTTCTGAATATAAGCATTTTCAGTTCTTCTTATTTTTCTGAGCTGAGAAAATTGTGAGGACCAGCACAAAGTAGTTAACGAGGCTTTTCTTATCTTATTATGCATTTCGTAGTGGTATGGTAGGTCAATATTGAAGCGTACCTGTCGTGAAAAGTTATGAGAAAAAGAAATGTACCTATGTGACAAAAAAATCCTAATCTAGAAACCAGAGATCAATAAAAAAACTTGAACTAGAAGTTGATCATTGGCACTACCCTGAGTCCAAACAAAAAAAAAAAACTTGTGATGTAGGCTTTTCCAGTTTCCACTGAGTAGTGCCAGCATGTCTTTCTCATTTCCCCGAATAGAACTTTGTCAACAATTTCCACTTTCTACACTACCTTATAAAAGCATTTCAATTACATAAGGTAGCCTGGAATTATGGCACAAGAAACGGCGGGTTAGGAATCAGAGGTTTTTCCTTTTTGGAAATTTTCAATTTTGACCAAGATATTAGGACTAATTAGTAATTAATTACTAATTCGTGAGGGATCTATTTAACAAAACTTTGTTTCGGCATTTGTATGCTTTCAATGTAATTAATCCTTCTGATATTCACAGGGACTAGTTAGCAATGCACAAAGACCTGAGCCACCTAGTCAGCGCTCGTGCCTCAGAAGGCCAGAAGAAAAACTGACGCGGTCAAGACATACATACAACCTCTTCATGTCCTGTAATTAATTTCACGTATCATACAAAAAAAATATTGTTAATATGTTTTTCAGAACATCAAACATATTGATATTAAGAATATGCCAAATATTAATATTCTAAAAAAGCAAACCCATTATAGGCAGTATGTCAATAACCACAGATCTTAAGTCATTTTATATGTTTTTTTTTTTTGAACAACAGATTAATACTTCATTAAGAAAATGCCATAGTTACAAGATAACAACGAACTAAAAAGACAGAATCAAAATACAAAACACCTAATCCTAAAAGACGAAGCTGCACTCCATGGCAGAGATCTTGAGCAGTAGGTCGAATGACCTGGTCGACGCTGCCGAAGCAGTTGAGATGGCGACCGTTGCGCTCGATACATAGTCCTAATCGGGTTGAAAAGGACACTTTGCATTCATAGATAACAAAGAACTTCCTAAAGTCCCTAAGAAAAACCAACCTAAGGGCTAGAAAATACAAAACATGATAAAACAAAACAACAACAAAATACATAACAACAACCACATCAATACCACTAGAATAAAAACACAAACATAAAATTACATAGAAACACGGAAAAACCGTGCAATTGTTCACACCGTCTGGCTCACCGTCGTCATCCTCTCCTTCTCCGTCGCCGGCAGCCTCCATGGAGAAAACAGAAGCACCAGAACCAAAATCCAATACAAGTTTACAAAGAAACTAAATATGGATACAAATCCAAGAGAGAGCGTAAGTCATTTTATATGTATTTACAATTAAACAAAAAATCAGATAGATGCACGCATCCATAAAATCATGAAAATGAGGGTAATATTATTATTGTTGTTATTGTTATTAACTTATTATAGTAATAATTTGAAGCGCCCCGACCCGTATTTACCATACACAGTAAACACGTGCCGAAACTATTCTTATTGATAGAACAGACAGTACATCGCAGTCAAAATACTACACGGTAAAATTCAGATACAACGAACGTACAAGCAACATCTGTCACCCACACTCGGGGGCTATTATTCAATCCACACTCAAAGCTCAACATAGCAGCACAATCCACAATATCAACATCATAAGCAATATAGGAAAGCAGCAACATATATGACACAACAGCGGAAGACTTATGTGCACATGCAGCGGTGGTATGGATCCGGAGTCAGGGGGAGAAGAAAGCAGCAGCCAACGTACATCGTACCTGAACTACGAAGCAACCAAACCTACGGGATGAAACCCCGCAGGCGAGGGGTGAGTCCGAAGTGCTCACCGACGAAGGATAAATGGAGATATATATTCAGCCGTAATACTTTCGAAGTAAGCACAACAATCACAACAGTAAGCACTGACAATCACAACACAAGAAAACTACCATAACAACTGTGCCAAGACCAAAAGAATGCTTAACTATTTTTATTACCAATTTTATCTTCCGGGCCCTGTCACTGGACAAGCTAGGGTCGTACCTGGTTATTAACTAATTCTGGATGCCAGGCCAAAACACAATCCGGGATCAACATCCCAATACCAACAATCCGGGATCAACATCCCAATATCAACAAATCCGGGATCAACATCCCAATATCACAAATCTGGAATCAACATCCCAATAACAACATCATCCGGGATCAACATCCCCATCAACCAACCAAACCGGCCATGACACCACAGAACTAGTCTCTAACCATCTAGTCGTACCACTACTTTCCACGTGACAATTATATCATCATTTCAATTCCAATTCCAATTCCATTACTCTATCATCACTCATCTAACTTTTTATTATCTCAGTTTATTTTTCAAGCTCAACCAGCCAATAATTTCATATCACTATTTACTCACAAATAACAGCTCATTGGTTACTCACATTACCACAATCCAACAACACATTCCAGCAACATCATGGCAAAATTCACAGCAATTAAATAGCAAACAATAATCTACAACAATTTCCATAGCACTCATATGACAGCCAATAATCGATTCAGCAGTTCAATCAAACAACAAAATCAAACACAGTACTACAGGCACATATCCAAGGTTATCCATCCTCACCTTAGCCGATTATCAGTTTTGGAAATGTCCAATAGACTCCAAGTCCGGCTCCTCAGGTATCTGCTCGTTATCATCTCCTATATCAAACAAATAATATGCACACATAAGTGATATGCAATGTCATGGGTAAAAAGTTTTTCGTGTCCCTCCACTTAATCGAATTTGTATTTATTGTCCCTATTCGTTTTTTTTTCACTCATGGTGTCCCTTGACTCTTGATTGACCGGGACATGTTGTCCATTTTACTCTCTATAGCCGGTGAGTAGCTATGGTGCAGACACGTGTTTGGTAGGCCCCACACGCAGTCTATTTTTTTAATCAATTTTATTTTTTCAAAACTCAGATCCTTCTAAAATTCAATTTTGGTTTTTAAGGTTTTTTTTTAAATAACTAAATCTTTTTGTTTGAAAAAAACAATTTTTTGATTATCTTTACACCACCTAGTAATTATCTTTACCAAAATAAGTAATTACCCAACAGATCTTAACAAACAGGTTTTCGAGAAAGAAAAATCTAACCAGTTGATCAACCACAATGTGAGAGAAACCAACACCCCAACATCAACCCCTAACCACCGCCCACCACCCTAACATCAACCCTCAACCACCGCCCACCACTCGCACTCTCTCTTTCTTTTAGTTTTACAATTTTTCACTAATTTTTTAATCCAAACACACTTATGATCACTTGTTTTGGCAGATCTGTTTTGTACTCCCTTCCCCTCTTTGATTTATCATTTTGTTTTCCCCTCCTCCAACTAATGCCCACTTGTTTTCTCTCTGGGATTACTGCCGCCAATCCATCCTCCTCATTAAGATCCGACACTGGATCATACTCCAATAGCTTGATAAGGAGATAGGTGGCCGCTCCATCACCAGCAAGTCCCAACTCTCTCTATTGAGTCTCGGTCGCGGCGGCAAGGTGCGTTTTGCTGCAAAGAAGGGGGAGGAGGAGGCGGCAGGGGAGGGGAGGGTTGACACCGGAGGACATGTGGAAGAATGCATAGTGAGTTGTGTGTGAGTTTAGGTTTTGGGGGGTCATGTCTTCAGCCATGCACCAGGATTTTTTTGTTAGATTTAGGTATAGGATGAGGAAATTTGGTTTTGTGGAAGAATTAAAACCCTAGAAAAGAAAATAAAGGCATTTATTATATTAATTGCAGGCTTTTGTTGTTGCTTCCAAAGGCTGCGTGTGTTATTTCCTTTTTGAACTCATCTTTGTCCCAGATCTTGGATGCGGCAGAAGAATAGGTGGGTTGATGATGATGATTTGGTAGGATGGAGATGAAATTAGGGATGGATTTTAGATTTGGATTCGGTTCGTGTAGTGTTGATTGTTGAGTTGGTTTTCTTGGATGGGAATGAGCCAAAAGGGAGATAAAAGCTATATACGATATTAGAAAAAAAAAAAGTCATCTGGTAAGAGTTATCATTTAAAGATTTAAAATAGAAGATAAGTAAATAAAGATTCAGCACATCTCTTACCATACCTTTGGTAAAATTGTAGTGAAGAAAAAAGAAATAATTTACTTATTCAAAAAAGGAATTTAAAAATTTGAAATAGAAGACAAGTAAATAAAGATTGAGCACATGTTTTTTGACGATTTATTTACTTTTTATTATTATATAAAACTAATTTATTTTAATTTTAAAAAAATTTAAGAAATTAAATTAGGGAGAAGGAAAATGGAAAATAGAAGTAAAGTTAAAAAAAGTTACTTGCGGGCCTTATATAACACGTGTCAACACTACAACAGTTAACCTGCTATAATGGGTAAAATGTACGAGATGACCCGGTAAATCGTAAGTTTAGGGACACCTTGCTTGAAAATAATCGAAGAGGGACAACAATTGCGAAATGGACAAAGTGAAAGGACAGGAAAAACTTTTTAACCCAATGTCATGCTACTACTGTATACCGAAAAATAAATACTAACCCATCTCGGTCCTTCCCCGGGTTAATTTCTATTATCATCATCATCATTCACCATTTTTTTCCAGTGTCTAAAATAATACTATACTTATACGTATACCTATACAATACCTACTTTGATAATACCCTTTCCATATTTATTCCTACAAGTATGTACTTTTCAAAATTATTAATTACTATTATTATATATTTTTTTCCGTAATATTATTCCCCAAGATTTTCCAAAATATTGTTTCCACAAGTTATATTTTATTTTTCCAGACTAATAATTTTTTTTCCAGATTTAATTTTATTTTTATTTTCTTTTATTTATTTATTTATTTATTTTCAGACTGGGCCTAAACAGTGCCAGCTCAGGCCATGCATAGTGCCAAGCCCAGGCCCCAAACAGGAGCCCAGGAGCAGGCCCACGTGCAGGCCTAGAGCATAGCCCACGGTCCGGCCCAACTCCTAACCCAGCATCTCAACACCATAACCCAGTCCAGCTTTTAAGCCCACACACCCCCAAGCCCACCAGTCTACAACCCCAGCCCAAAATACAACCCACCCATTTACCACACGCGGGCCGACCCGACCCGAACACCATACGGCCCGGTCGTGCTCACCTTGCAGTTCTGCAGCATCGGCGCGACGGAGCGAGGGCGGCGGCAGGGCGAGCAGAAGGAGGCGACGAGCGGAGCGACGGCAACGTCACGGCTGAGGCGACTAAGCGCTCGGTGGAAGGGGTCAGCGTCGGCTGCAGCAAATCGGGAACTTCGGCAGCGGTTGACTTCCTCGAACGGCTGCGACGCGAGGCGAGCATGTGATGCCACCGGAGACGGCGAGGCGGCGGCTCGTGGTTGCAGCTGCGGTGTCGTCGAGCAAGGAGGGAGGTGCAGGTGGTGGCGAGGTGATGTGGTGGTGGCCGGCAGTGGTGGCTCGGGTGAAGGAAGAAAATAAGAAAAAGAAAAAAAACAAGAAGAAGAGAGGGATGGTGAAACGGTGGCGTTGTGTGTTGTATATGGTGTGTGTTGTTGTTTTTTTGTGTTTTCTTTTTTTTTTGGTTTGATTTGAGAGGAAGGAGGGTATGTGTTGGGCAGTGATTTTGCAGAAGACGGTTGCAGAGAGTGATGGTGAAGGTGATGTTGAACACTGAGTTCAATTCCCTTTGCAAGCAGGAAAAAGGGCCAAATCACGCAGTGCAGGACAAGGCTTGTCACGGGCAGAAAATTGGTCATTCACATGCTCACAGTGAATGGCGGCTGCAGCCCCCTCACTGTGCAGCATGTGAGGCGGGTTCTGTCCGGACCAGAAAATAACTAATGTACCCCCCTTGATTTTATTTCTAGCCCGATAACTCGGGGTTAATCCTGACTTTTCTGAAGATTCCTGGACCCGAAAAATTCCAACTTGGTCCAAAAAATCCGCAGAAAAATTCCGAGCGTGGGACAGGGCTCGGTTTCGGAATCCAATGCACGAATTACCATAAATTAATTACCCAAGATTAATTTTAATGGTAAATATCTGTAAAATAAATTTTACGGTGACAGTAAAAACGTAAAAATTAACTGGACTGTTACATAATTCTACTATTGTTGTAAACAGTACTTGTGCTTTTTAACCAGAATACATTGTTGTTTATGTGACGTCTAGTGAAAACCATTCTATGGTCATCTCTAACTTTCACATAGCCAATCCAACTTCTTTTATGCACAGATAGAGACAGGTGGATAGCGAATTAGTGACCGCATCTCTGAATATCAATATCCTCCCAATTTTTTAAAAAATAAGTCGGTTAATTTTATCTGTTCAGATTATCATTTGCAGTTTTAAAAGTTTAATGATGATTGAGTATTTCTTTTGGACGGATAGGTAATTCATATCCAAATACAAACCTTTTTTTGACTTAAATAAAAAGGAGTGATATATAATACATATCTTATTTGTCATGACGAACATCCGGTTATCTGTACACACCATTGCAATTGCAGACATTATCCTTCATGCTCCGCCAAAAAATCTGACATTAAATTAAACCTCAAAGTTGTCCCACGACTTGCTAATGTGTCACTCTCTCTTCTTATTTGTTGAACCGAGTTTGTCCTATAATGCATCGTTTAAATAATTCATATTCAATCACAGAAAAGAACAACTAAGCTGCGTCTGCATGCCCAGATGAAAGCATGTCCAGATGAAAGCAAACTGCAAGCCTACCACCAATAGAGACAGCAAGCGAATACATTATTAATCAAAAGGATTAGTTATATATGAATCCTGTCGATGGACTTCATTACTCATAGTTAAAACAATAGATTAGTAGTAATTAAATAATGCGATGTGGTCGTCACGCAGCCTGTGAGACCCAGCCAGTGTCCATATTCCATCACGAGACTTCTACAACAACTAAATCAAAGGTCCCACAAGCCCAAAGAGAAGAAGAAACACTGTGGAGTGTGGAGCTAAAGGTTTGATCAAAACAAAGTGTCAACGTTTTCTTTTTTGGTGAATATTCTAGCTGCTCCGCTGGTTTAAGCATTTTAGTCTTATCAAGAGATAAAAATTCTTCCCGTATTAATTTTTTCTATCCATAAGAGTAAAATTGAATACCTTATATTAGAAGATCAAGTACAAAATCTACGTTGGTACTGCATTAGTAGTACCTAAAACCGTAAAAGTGAATGTTTAATTGCGATTGCGTTTTTTTTATTGACGCGGGAGTCCAATATTCCTAAAATCTCTAAATACACCAAAAAAGAAAGCAATTTTGGTCTTAGAATGGAAAGGAAAAAGCAACACAAAGTCACAAACAGTAGCCGTAGAGACTTCCCAAAAACGACTTACCATAGAGAGTTCCAAAATTTAAGGCGCAAAAATGAAAGAAAAATTTAGAAGAGAAAATGGTCAACTTACTCTATTTAAGCTTCTCTCTTTTCTTTTTTTTTTTTGATGTAACTCTGTTTTTTCTTCACAATATTCTCCTGCATGGGTGCCACGTCTAACAGCAATGAATACCCACTTGACCAGAAAAGAACAGCAATGAACTCCATTGAAAACCCCTCGTAAAATCAGGGATGACGCAGAGATCATCGGGTCAGTCACCAAAATTTATTACCACTTCCCCCTTTTCAGTTTTTTTCTCTTCCCTTCCTACCGTTTTCACACACAAACCATTAACTGCAATCTTCCCTTCCATGGAAGGAGCAGCAGCAGAGCAGAAGCTCATTCCCGCCGTTCATTATTTTGTGGGGTTTCACCATTTAGTGAGACAACTCTCGAATCTAGTTGTCTTACTGTCTGAATTAAAACACCAAACATTTAATAAATTCACCCGCTGCAGCAACCTTCCTTAAATAATCCCCCCACCCCTTTCCTACATCTCCGGCTATTAAAATCCTACCTTTCCAAATTAGAAAAATCGTTACAATCTAATTAAGTACCAGAACCCAGATCTTCTTCTCCACGATCATTCATAATTAAAACCAAAGATTTTCAAAAGATGGTTTCCACTTACTCTCTCTATGTACACACAACTGACTTCTTCTCTAAACCAGAGTCCAAGTCTGACTCTAGTAGCTTTGTCACCAAAATTCAACAGATCCTCCCAAATCATCTTCCCGCTAATCTCGCCTTCTCTCTTACCACTTTTAAGTCTTTAAGTTTTAACTACTCCCACTTTTAAGTTTTAACTCACATGTTCACTCTCTTTTCTTAACACTCTCTCTGTGTCTTTAACTGTAAAACGCCAACATTTCTCGACAGCTAACACCCACCATGTCTCCGTCTCTTCTCTTCTTTCTCCTCCTCTTCTTCTTCTTCTTCTCCAGTGCCTTCTCCTCCCCTTTCAGTAAGTACTCTTTTCTCTCACTGTAACTACTTTTATAACTGTCGTGTACAGAGTTTTAACTAACTAACTATACTATACTAACTGTAATAACTGCATTTTACTTTCTGTTTTCGCAGACGTTTCTTACCACATAGACTGCGGCAGCGCAGTCAACACCACCGATCCTTCCAACATCACGTGGCTCTCCGACCGCTTCTACAGCAGCGGCGCCGCCGCCATCGTCTCGGAGCCGCTCCAGTTCACAGTCCAGCACGAGAAGACCCTCCGCTACTTCCCGCTCACCTCCGGCAAGAAGAACTGTTATACTATCCCCCTCCCTCCCGGCCGCTACTACGTCAGGACATTCACCGTCTACGACAACTACGACGGCCACGAGCACCCCCCGGCCTTCGAGGTCTCCATCGAGGGCACCATCGTCTACTCCTGGGGCGTCGACTCCTGGCCCCTGTCCGTCATGGACCGGGGCGCCTACTCCGATCTCTTCGCCTTCGTGGAGGACGGCGAGGCCGATCTCTGCTTCTACAGCATCGCCACCGACGCCCCCCTCGTGGGTTCCCTCTCGGTCCGCCAGGTGGATCCGCTGTCGTACGACTCGGCCGCCCTCGGCGGGCCCGGCCACGTCCTCGTGAACTACGGCCGCGTCTCGACCTGGCCGGAGCTGTGGGGCCCCGGGTTCTCCAGCGACACCGATTCCTTCGGCCGGACCTGGGACGTCAGCGACCGCCTTCCCAAGGCGGCGTCGTCCGATTCGTTTTTGACGACTCGGGAGAAGATTGCGAACACGGAGCAGGCACCCAATTACTTGCCGATGAAGCTGTTCCAGAGAGCTTACACGCCGGAAGCTCAGCCGATTGACAACGTGGTGACTGTGGACCCCAGGACGGACTACTTGGTTTGGTTCCATTTCGCGGAGATTGACCCGAAAGTGACGAAGAAGGGGCAGAGAGTGCTTAAGTTGGTTGTTAACGGCGAGAATGTGAGCACAGTCGATATCTTCGACAAAGTTGGGAGCTTCGCTGCTTATAGTGTCAGCTACAAGGTCAGCAATTTGACCGATACTGTGCTTGCTATGACGGTTTTCCCGCTTGTGGGAAAGGCGTTGATTTGTGGGTTCGAGGTTTATGCTGTTGTCCCCAGAGATTTCTACACCGAGCCCGCGCAAGGTAGGATTGATTGATCTCAATTCCTTCTTAGGAGGATTAATTCTAGCATTTAATTACTTCAGGTTTGTATTATATTGTGATCTTGTTGATGTTGATGTTTTATGGTTGTAGCGATGGCTATGAAGGCATTGAAGGAGTCGCTCCGGGTTCCAGATAGAATGGGATGGAATGGTGATCCTTGTGCTCCTACCAAATGGGATGCTTGGGAGGGGGTTACTTGCCGTGTCAAAAAGAATGAGTCCACTCTCGTTATTTCGCAAATGTAAGTACCTGTACTGTGTTTTGGGTTGCTGGAATTTTCTTTGAATACCTGTGTTTTATGCTCTTTTTCTTATTCTTTTCATCAGTGATGTTGGAAGTCAAGGACTGAGAGGTAGTATCAGTGACCAGATTGGTCTTTTGACAGACTTGGTAAGCCTGTAAGTATCAGCTGACAACTTGTTTTGTGCTGCTTCCTTCCACATTGCTGTAGTCAGTGAAAAGCAATCATGGGTTATCGACCACTTTCGCTTATGAATTTCTTCCATCTTGTTGGTCCCGTGCTACTTGTTACACCATCTTTGTTTGGTGTGCAAAATTCATCAATATATCCCTTATGCGTCTGTGTTATAATCTAAGTTAGTATTCCTTTCCAAATCAACACTAGTAGGATCTTATAGCTGTTTTGTTTTTGTCAATATTCTTACTGTTTCATTATAATGCATTTAGTATGTATTTGTTTAGTTTTCCTCTGCATGTTTGCCATCAATTCTTCTTTTGAACTTCTCGTGGCGCTTTAAGCTTCTGTGATTATTACTATGTTCTTATATCTGCTTTGCGTGCCTGCTCTTTCTTAAATATTCTTTGAAACATTTGCAGGAATTTGAGTCGTAATGCTTTAGAGGGAATTCTACCGTCAGGACTAGGTGTCAAAGCTCTGCGACGATTGTAAGTTCCCCAAATTGTTACACTATGTAGTCCTAATATTTCGCCGTCCTTGTTTTTTTTATGTATATGGATAGTATATCGTGGTTAAATATCATCTAGAATGTTTTTTTTTTGTTAAACTCCAGCTTTTAATTTATCCATAAATTATTTTGCTAAATTTCCCCAGCACAGTGGAAATTACACAAAATAGAGGCACTATTAGTGGATCAAAAACAGGGTTTTTCCTGCGAAGAAATAGGTTTCCAGTCAGCACATTGGCTCCTGATTTGCATTCATCAAGTTTTCTTTCGTAGAATCAATTATATTTTACTGATTTCTTCTTTGAGTTTATAAGACCCCTTCTTCTGTTTTAACTATCACTTCTACTATTGTGGCTCTAGTCTGTTTTGTAGAATATTAGCATCATCCTTTCTCCTAATTCGCCATATAGAACACACATTTTAACATTTTGCAATGTGTGATGTGCTGTTTTGGTTTGTATTTTGTAGGGATTTGTCACACAACATGTTCAAAGGTCCTATACCAGAAAGTTTAACTGCTTCTAGTCTGCAACTTGTGTAAGTATTTGCCTTACGTTAATGTCCTTTTATTTTTCTATTATTAGGGAAGTTGAGATTTGCTTGGTGTAATCATACATGAACTTGCTGCTGTTTGAGAGTGGTTCATAGAAAAAGAAGTGTGCATTCAAATCTCAAAATAAAGTTTTGTGGCTGCACATGATATACGGTGTGGTGCTAACAAGCATGTTATTTCTAAGTCACCATGCTATATTGACAGCAATATTTTCTCATAGTCAGAGCCCATGATAGCTGGGTTGGCATTAGGCTAAGCGCAAGACATATTTAAGAAATGATTTTCTGATGCAGTAAAGGATCACAGAACAGTACGAATGCTGCAATACAATCTCTGAGGAACAAATGCATGTTGTTTTTTGATCAAACTCATGAGCATCAGAAAGATAATTATTTCTCTTGGAAAATAAAAATAAAGAGTTGTCTGCAAAAGCTTTGCTATAGATATATATATATTAGCAACTTTCTCATGCTTTTGGAATCCCACAAGAATAATGAAGTAGCAAACACTAAGTTGCTATCTGCGTGTTGCATGTTACTGGTAATCTGCAGTTGCTGCTTCTGTCAAGCTCTGTGTAAATTCCCTGAATATATCACCCTTGATCTTTCAAATCTATACTGATTCTTTGTCAATTGTTTCCATGGAAAGGTTTATGAATTGACCCCTTCTCTGTTTTCAGTTTGTTAAATGATAACTTTTTGGAAGGGCGTGTTCCAGAGGAACTCTATTCAATTGGTGTGCGTGGTGGAGCTATTGAGTATGTTCCAATTCCCAACTTTTCTAGCTGTGTATTTTGTTTTTATATTCAATATTTTGAGCTATGATCTCCTAAGAAGCTGTTTCTTCGTTGTGTGTAACAATACTTGTGTAGCTACCCAAGCCCAAGTTGTAACTAGCTTGCTTTGTTTATTGTATAGTTATTTATAGAATGGATGGTGCTTATTGCAATCTATTTCTCATCGTAAGAACTGCCAAACTATCCCTCTCCCATTTTTAGTTACACCTTTTACTCCATTTCCAGTTCTTTCTCAAATTTTGGATGACAAATACTCAAGCTGTTGAGACTTGTTAGTTTTTTCCTAAATTTCTAAGATCTCTTCATCTCTTTGCCCATCCTCCTATTGTAATGGAGGAATATATAGTTAAACCTGATAAGGCGATTGGATTTCTTTGCCTTTTCAAATTTTTGTTGGTTACTTAAAATTGATTGAGTGTCAAACAGACAATTTTTTCTGTGATATAACGACATATTGTGACATCTAGAAGGGATCTTGTCAGCTCATTTTATTTGTACAGCGCTTGCTTTTTTTTTTCCCCCTGTTGCAGACGGTTTGACAAAAACTCATACTCGTAAATTCTATTGAGCTCTTAACTCTGATCCAGGTTACTTTGTACTGATACCTGGCAGACCTAATGGAAGAGTCTAGTGCTGTGGAGAAATGACCAAATTTTTTTCGCTTTTTGTTAATAATTATTTTTCTAACTTTCGATGCATGGTGGATTACGCTTTCTTTTAATTTATAGAATTATGGGTTACAAATTCGGACATCTTAGAGTGTAAATTGAAACAATATCTAAATGTTTGGGTTTGTGTTACTTGTATAATTTCCGTAATCTGCCAACTTTTGTGTTTAGTTTCCTGTGCTAATATGCTTCTTCTACAGTCTCTCAGGTAACAAAGGTTTATGTGGTGTGCCTTCTCTCCCACAATGCCCTCTATTGTGGGAAAATGGCGGTTTGTCAACTGCTGGTAAAATTGGTTTAGCAGTATCAGGTGCTGTACTCCTTGTTCTGCTCTTGTTGCTATACGTATTCTGCATCAGAAGGCGGAGAAATGATTATGACTTTGCTCCAACCCATGATTTGATGTGTAAGTTAGCTATCAAAATGAATCATCTTTCATCCCCGGCTTTATTTCCCAATGTTTACAAGGTGCACCATGCTACCTGTTTGTCTGGTTTACAATCCTTTCATCTGCACAGAATATTATTCAATGGTACATTACAGCATCATATATCACTGTCTGGGATTGGCTTAATTTCTTTAGCTTGTCCTTCCCGAGGGCCGGTTATTGGATTTGTATGCTTAGTCTGTGGAACCATGTCGACTCCATTACATAATATCTAGTTAGGTTGACTCTTTTCTTCATCTAGAACTCTCTATCCCTTATATGACATATGCTAAAGTTCCTGCTGTAACCAACAGAAGTGTTTAGCTACCCTTGGAAAATCTTAAATGACTGTTAATAACACAGCTATAACTAGAAACTAGGATGATGTCTGAGCAGGCTCTGATTCACTCACAGGGTAGGAAACTCCAAGGTTGATTCTGGAAATATTAACCTATGGAACTCAGCTGCTGATGTACAATCGGAATGGAAAAAAAACTATCGGCATACCATTCTTTTCTTGCTAGTAATAACAATAGCATGTCACCAACAGACTTGCTTACCACATATCTCATGTAAAAATTTTGACACCCACGAGATACCTACTTCGAGATTATCCCCAAATCAAGAAATGCTTTATTATGTCCAGTTTCATTATCAAAAAAGCTTTATCCTTAATGTTCATTAGTGTGCTCCCCACTCCACTCCCTCCCCCTCAATTACATCCATGAGAATGTTTTCTGAGTTTCGAGATGCTAAACTTATGTGTTATGGTAAAATTTACAAAATAATAGCAACTTGGCTCTGATGCCAAGTTTTGAGTTTGTCTCGATATGCATCAGGCATTTGGGATACTCTTTTGAGAATTCAACTTCCCCCAACATCAAAGCCCTTTTTGGTACAGATACTTCTTCTATTTCATTTTTCCTTTAACAAGGCATGCAGATCCTCATGCCGGACTATTTTAGAACTCGACTGTTTTTGACAGAATCTTCAACTTCTATTTTAATCATCTAGTGTTTTTTACAAGCTGATTGCAGGTGGTGCATTCATTCTAGATTTAATATTTATACCTAAACTGCAACACTAATTCTGTAAATTTGCATTTGTATAGCAATGGCTGCAAAGAGAAACAGATACCAGAGGCAGAAGTCATTGATGGTTCTTGAAATGGAGAGCCAACACGCCAAAGGATTGCCATCACCTTATGGTCCCCAATAACAGTCGTTGTTTGGACAGTTTTCTAATGGATTTGATGATCTTTCCCCCGCCAAGAGGAAAGAGAGGGACCCTGGATGTGACTAACACAAATTGCTCAATAGATAGACATGATGCTGCAGGAGTGCTGCTTCACAAAGATGGCGGCCTCGTGGGTTTGGGAATCGCTCGACAATTGGAACAAAATGGGGTCTTGAAAATGGCACACAATTTATAGAATGCAATGCATCTGATTTATTCATTGATAAATATACTGGATAAGGTATCCCATAGGTTTTGAAACATTTTGTGAATAGATGCCCTGAACTCAGCTTTTATATCATGGAAATGGAATCTCATATTTATACCATGCGGTCCATGTTAAATTATCACCATGAAGTGCTGATATCTTGTTCCCTCAATGTCTTACTGTTGGCCATTTCTTGGGTCTAGAATAACTGCATATATTATTAGTTTCCAAAACAAATCAAATATTAAGTTTAGTTCAATTCTTTGATTTAGATTGTTAATTCTTGAGCTTGCAATGATAAAATTCCATGATTAGCAAGCGATGACACTTGGTCCTCTTATCCTTCTTCCTACTCTTGAAAGAAATGCACAGAGTTGAAGTTAAACTACAGAAGAAGAACATACAAAAGTTGCGTGTACATGAAAACAGTAAACGACATAAAAAAAAACAACTCCATTGTGCAAGTGTCCATGGTTTTGGGTTACAAAAGGTTTTGGTTACTTTGGCTGAGATTCAATTGAGCTCTAATGGATTGTTTGGCATCTGTTCATGTTACTTGTCAGAGCGATTCGCAAGGAGTTTGGTGTGTTGCAACTTGCAACAAATGCAAGCAAGAAAGCAATTTCCAACTTGCCATTCTGCTAGAGAATCTTTTATCCTCAATCCAAGAGGCATCTTCTCAGTCCATACTCTTACATTAGATAAAAGCAAGAGAAGGCTCCGTGCAAAAATGGCGATGAACTATAAGATGTGAAAACAAAAATGCCATTACCTAATCAAATTCTTTGAAACAATTTGCTACAGGTCTTAAATTCAGGTCTAATCATTAATTTGAAGACATCCTGTGAGGGCAGTAGTGCAAAATAAGCTTCGAGAAACAAGAGTAGGTGCTTTTCTATGTTATTAGGAAAGTTCTTATTCTATTTTATTCTTTTCTTATTCTTTATATCCATAACATGATAACAATAAATTTTGTGATTCATAATCGGATCACAACTAATTCCATATCAATCCCCCGTGGATAGTAAAAGCAAAATTGCTGGAAGCAATCATATATATCTAGGCTACTGCATCTAATGAATATTCGGGTAGCTTGGCCATTTCCAGGAATGACAGATTACTATCATAATTATGGCTGCTGGGTTCTTGAAAGCAGCCAAGAGGGGAAGCAATGACAACGAACGTAACGAAACAGGACAATATCCGTGGGTACTACAATTACAAATCACAAATTCCATTGACGTGATACCTTCTTCAACACGGTTTTAGTGAAACCTATGGAGGTGTTGTCAAGTTGAAGATCATTTATATGATGGTTTTGCCCCTGGTTTCAAAAGCTTCGGATTTGGACTTTGAAAAGTATTTATGCACCCATCTTATACATCAAGTTTGACCCCACGCAAGTTGTTACACGTGGCCATTTATCATGGTCGCTGTTTCTTGACTGGTTCGATCTGTTCTTCTGCCTTTGAAAAGGACTCATTTCTTATTCATCACACGTTAGTAAATACATAATTAAGTGGCTACAGTTATAACTTTCATCCTAAGCTACTTCATAATTTCCATCTATGAATTCAAGAATCCTTTTTAGTCCGTTTGGTATAAATTTAAAATTAGAATTGAATTCAAATCATTAAAAATTTAGAATTTGAATTCATTATGAAATCAATTCTCATATTTGGTATACTTTTTAATAATGAGGAATTGAATTCAATTCCAATGTTCGGTATAAATCAAATCATCAATTGAATTGTTAAAATTACCTAAGTTGTCCTTTTGCAAAAAAAAAATAAAATAAGAGTATAGGGTCATTTTTGTCATTTAGACATACCAATATTTTTCCAATGGAATTGAATTCCAAATCCGATAGGTTTTGCTTGGATTTGAAATATTACCAAAATATTGATGTAAAAATAAAAATTAGAATTCAATTCCTATTTTAAGTTAAGTAGAATTATACCAAACTAAGGAATTGATTTCAATTCTTGGAATGGAATTCAATTCCATGATACCAAACTGACTGTTTAGTTATCCTTGTTGTTTGTGTTACTAATGAAGTTTTCATTTCTTGCTGGAAGGGCTATACTTAAGACTTGAATCCTAGAGAGTCAATAATTTATGCCTTGCAGACCACCAGACTAAAAGAAATCCTGGGCCGTCTAACATCTGAAAATTCTCTACTAGTTTTCTGTGAATAAAGTTTCTAACATGTGAAGTCATATTTCTTTTTAATACTTTGAAACATATTGGAACAAAGTTGACTAGTACGTGCTCGTTTTTCTTTTCCTTACTTATCTGCAACTGCAAGTTGACATAAATAATCAAACTGTTGCAACTGTAATTGGCCTTTCTTATATGGCAGGTTCAAAACCATAAAGGTACCAAGGGCTAATCTTACAGTGATTGAAATTATCAATTTAGAACAAAACCATCTGCCTAGGCTGTGTTTCACATTAATTATAACACGCTTCTTCTGTGTCTTTGTTTCCTTTCTCTTGATGTTACTGTGAACATAGGCAGGTACTGCATTTGCAAGACTATGTACGACCCAGGATCCATTAACTCATTCAAGAGAAAATGCATGTACTTACACCTCCCAAGGATAAAGATTCATGGGAAGTGGTAGTATCTACCATCTACTTGTCCTAGTTGTTCAAATGAGGCCAAGATTTGCACCGATACCTCTGTGACAAAGTACCAATAAAAAGATTCGAACAATTCATTCATATGCCCCCTTCTTTTACGTTGGGATACTTGGTTGGAATCGAATGGATTAATACTGTCCTTTTCTTTTACTAAGGTTATATCCTTTTCATCTTTAAAAAATTCCTCCTCCCATCACTGAAAGAGAAACCTACGGCTCAAGGTAGCCAAGGCAGACTAGTACCAAACTTTTTTTTCCAGGACCAAAAGAAAAAGCAAAAAAGAAGGGACAAAACAACCTGTAACAGTTGAATAAAAAAACATATGCACCGGATCTCCACGGGCCCAAAACCATTACGGAGCCCACCAGTTACCGCCCCATTGACTTATTTATTTGATACTCTCGAAAAAGAAAAATATTCCCTATTTGATTTACTTTTTCCTTTTTTTTGTTGGTTCAGAAATTTAATTTCCTACTTAATCACCACCTTAAGACCAATGATTTTACACTAAGAAACATTTATTATTTATTGTTCTTACTTTGGAAATAGTTTTTCTTTTCTTAAAATCGTATTCCTATAGGTTCTCATTTAGGAACCACTCGTATCATAGCCATCTAGCTAAACTCATATTTAAGGATTATACCAGTGGATTGATGAAGCTGGTATTTTTAGGTTTAACTACATAAAATAGTAAAAAAATAAAATGAAATTTTCTTATAAAATTATTGATAGAATTTCCAAACTGTTATTTGTTTTTCAGGCGAATTAACCGTTGTTATTGACCGAAAAAGAAAGCAATTTGAAAGAATTAGCTGAACACCTATAATCTGTTGTTGAAATCTGCACAACTAGGAAATGGGTCTCAATTATTAGTTTATATCTAAGTTTATTAACCTAAAATAATTGGTCATCCAATTTCAAACATTACAGGTCATGACTTAGCTCATGTTCCAAAACCGGTGATTGATGTGGTGTAAACGCATGCAAAGAGGTCCAAAGTCTACGGCCACCTTATTCTTTTTGGAATTTCCTCTCTTAGAATTTGGTTGACTTGGTTGACCTCGAAATAAGGGGGTGAGTGAGGTCTTCTCTTCCGTAAACGTCCAGCGAAGTCACCATATATACAACATAATGTATATTCCAATTCTAATAATCATAGTGGTAGTAGTAGGGGGGATACTAGTCATACATGTTTTAAAAGATTGGATTCTATACATATCACAAAAAAATATGCAAATATCGATCTGGCTCCTACTTGGCCTAGTTGGTAAAAAGAAATAATAAGGACATGACGATTGACTATGAAATTTCTGATGCTTATCTGCAACAGAAGAAAACAAACCCATCATTGCTTTTCCCTATTGGCTTTTGCTACCCAACTACGATGCCCAAGTGGACCAATTGTATTTGACTTTAGGATATTAACGCTTATTATGCGTGCCATGTCGGCAATATATCACACCATATATAACTATACTATACTATACTATACTCTATAATCCTGCTTGCAATTTTTCTTGTGTTAAAAATTTAGGAGAAGGGGGACCCATTTCCTTAGCAGGCGATGGCTTAGAGCAATGGATTTTAAGCATGTGATTTAGCTGTGTTTAACCATTTTTTAAGCTTAGTTTATTAAGAGCAATAGGCCACACAAGCAAACAGAATTACTGGGCCCCAATTACGCAACGAACAAACTTGTTTTCTGGGGCTAATTGATGGAAGACAGTCAAGTTTTTCCATACCACATTTCTTTTTTAGTTTTATGATGTAAACAAGTAGTTATATATGGTAGTGGGTAGAATCTTATTTTACCCCACAAAAAATATTCATCTATCTCATTCACAGCTGCTGTTTCATGAACATTGGAGCAGAGCAATCAAATGGACATCAAAAATTATTGATTAATCTCTCTCTCCGATCTGATTAGCATAGTATTATTATCTTATAAAGAGTTTAATTCTGTTTCTTTTATCTGAATAACTAGAACGAATTAATGGGCCAACAAAGATTGACATAGGGGGGTCACGCGTAAATCATCAAGGCATAACTTGACGAAGTAAAATAATTCATAATTGCAGGACTAATTAAGAAGGCCAATGAAGAAATGTGTGATCAGGTCAAATTGAAGAGACCCAATTAAATGGTAGGTAGACAGCAGGCTGCAATTATATATATTTTTCCCCCTTTTTTCATTCTTTTGTCCCTCTACAGTTGTTTCTACTTTTCCTTTTATGGGTAATTAGTTGGCAGTATTATAACTGTTCCAAATAAAAACCCATGTACAAGTACCACTACCTGCAGATGTACCTGTAATTCTGGTCACCCCCATAAGATAGGAAATAGCTGTAGCTGACACTGTAGATCGGTAAGGTTTAAATGGGGATTGTGGGACAAATAATGGATATGATGAAAGAAGAGGGGAGGGGGGTCCTAAAAGAACAGGGTGTTTCCTTATCTTCTCAGAGAACCCTTACCTGTTACAGGGTACCCTGACACACACCACATCTCAACCAATGGGGAGAGTTATGTGGCATGCAGATGTTGGGTCCCATCTATGTGGACCAATGGGAGAAGAAGATGCCTTATACATGCATAAGTCAACAAAAGCAACTTCTAGTTAAGTACCTGGGTGCTGCTGGGTGTGGACTTCCTTACTGTACAGCCTAGCTTCTGTACCTTTTTTCTGTTTTTGCATTGAAAACCATTTTGGCTTTGCCCCAACTTGTTGCTTGGTTTTAGACCCTTTTTTTTCTTTTTTAAGTTTCGCAAAACAAAGAAAATAATAATGGTAGTAGACTCGAATCTTCAAATATAAATATCTTCATCTAGAATTATGCCTTTGTTTGACCATAATTGTTTTGTTGACATCTGAGTAGATGTTAGGCGCACTGTTCTTGTTTGATCATGACAATAGTGGCCATTTCCTTCAGTAGTAATACACATGTTATTTCTTTGAAGCAATCTATAATCCAAAGCCACCCACCTTCATTAATTTCGAGTTTTACATCTAAGGGTAATTAGCGACAGACGGGAGGAAACCCAATTCCACAAGGTGATTGTAAATCATCTAATTGCTGTTAATCCTATGGAGTAATCACCATTTCCTAGCTTGGTTTCAAAGCAAAAAGATGCGTATGCAGGATTTAGTGCAAGTAATTTCGCGCCATTCAACCAAAATTAAACTTTCTACATGTAAGTGAAAATTTAGAAGAAGTTACCGCAGCAAAGTAACGAGACCCAATATTAAATATTAAGGTGCAAGTCTGGAATGTTGAAGTGTAAAAGTATAGGACTTGTGGAGAATTATTGGTCAAAATTAAGTTGCTGGAAATGTCAAAATATCCAATCACTTGATCGTTAACTAATAGGAAAACCAAACTAAGTCAATGCCATAAATTTTCAAAAAACCAACTTGATTTAACGATCAAGGTATGTCACTTAGTGAAGTTCTAGAGCTAATTAATTAGTGATGTATATTACTACCATCACGTGGTTGACCCGAAATGAAGGGTCTTTTGCCCTCGCCGGTAAACGATATAGCAACAGTCAAAGATAACATAGATCGTCAATTATTGTCTTTTGGCTTAATTTTCTCTCTAACTTTGTTGTCATCATGTAATATTTCTGTGTGTGGGTGTGGGTTGCGTGTGAACATTTTGAAAACTCAAGCTGGAGGATGCAGGAAAACAAAACGAAAGGCCAATTAAGAAGAAAAAAAAGATGAGAAAGAAAAAGAAAAGAAAAGGAAAGCGTGTTGTTGACGTAGCAGAAAGTTCCAACAAATCAAATAGCCCACTTTCCAAAACTGCTAAAGTTATAGTAATTGATTTCATGTGGTCAGGTGGGTAATTAGCTCATATATATACATATATGTGATCATTTGATAATGTTGTTTCTAATTCTTTCACTAGATGCAAGTTGCAAAAAGGAGATTAACCTTGATTCACTTTTTGGGACCAGTAATCCGCTAATCTCTTTTTTTTAATCTATGCAATGCGAACACAATCTGTAACACGTATACATCAAGTCATTTTGTTTCACTTTTGTTAATTAATTATTATATCTGCATATTATCTTATCCCTGTTGTTAGAGAAGAAAGGAATAGGGAATCTCAAGTACCAAACCTCCGCATCTTTTACAAGCAATGATCTATCTCAGAGTTGCTTCAGGATAAGGTAAAAAACATACATGAGGAAATAGTACTGCTCAACCATTATCTTCACAGTTTAAAATTAACTAATATCCACCACTATCTAGTTATTACTGCCCTGTACACCCCATAATTGAGAATAGATATATACTTTTTGGCATCAATTTTTTTTTGATATTACTGTGCATCAACCCTTATCTATAATCAAAACATACATGGTTCACACTTTGACATATGGAAAGAGAATTAAAGAGGGCAAGTTTGAATATAAAGCATAAGTCATGTTGGTTTATTTTAATGCAATGAAATATTGTAATCCGGATTCAGAATGTGAGATATCCAAATATGTTTTTTTTGGTTATATGTATATGATTATGAATTCTCATCAATTATCCACGAAATTTTTACTCGTCAATAATTGTCATCTTTTATAAAAGGTGTAGAATATTGAATTTGCTAACATCTTAATCATGAGCAGAGTATTTCTGATAATAGCCATGTCTAGAAAATTTTAAGTATACGATTGGCTTCTCGAATCCACACACTTTCGGTTGTGTTTTCAATTCCAAAGGCGTAAACTAGAAAAAAGAAAAGTTCTGGTATTGAAATTTGAGGCGGAGTTGAAATTAAGTACTAGTAATCTTTAAGGACTAGTTTTATTATTATTATTATGGTGTACAGTGTAAAAGGAGATAATGAAATTCCCTCATGCAAGCCGAGACAAAGTGATTAAATTTTCAATTTATCCCTTTCCCTTCCAACGTACCAAAAGTCATGTGATCAAATTTGTTTAATGGGGGCTGAGGTCACAAACAAACAGGACAAATCTTCACAAAGAGGGATATTAAAAAAAGGTCAAGATTGTGGGTATTACATAAGGCTTATCTTTTGTCACACCTTTTTTTTTTTTTTGTCGAACTTTTGTCACACCTTTGGATGATATAGAATAATAAGATCTCAGATAATCATACAACATCATACAGAGACTAAAAGCAGCCTTAAATCTCCAAAAGCATCCAAATCAAAGATTCCAATATATATTGGGTGATTTCGTCACAAACGTGTATCACCTTTAGGTTCTTTTTAATATGTATACATGTCGCGGCGTCGGTGTGTATATGATGTGGCGTTGCCATCTTAAGTCATATATTAAGTCATCTACAACTGAAAATCCTGGGGAGTGGGAAAGTGGTAACATTTCATGCACAGATTTTAATATTGGTTTAAGATAATTACAAACGTTGTATTTTAATGGGGGAGGCCAATGGGAATAGATAAACACATGCTTTTTCTCTGCATTTGGGGCGTACTAGGCACTAGCTAACCCAATTGGGATTGCTGACCTATGTTGATATTGAATGGCTTTTGCTCAAATTCGTCAGTATCCTCTACCTTCTTCTTTCTATAGGAATCCCTCATCAAATTTTGTTTGGCCGTTTGGTGATAAGGGTGTGACATATGCATTTTGGAACAATGCCAGCAATGGCTGGAATAATTTATTCTCATTGAATAGGAAAAGTTTTAAAAAAACTGTGTCATCATTAATCTGCCTTGTGAAAAGATCCAAAGAGCATCATAAATGCCAAAATTTTGTGGTACTCGAGCAATACAAGGTTATGCTAATTTGATATTTATATAAACTATAAATAATTAAAACTCCAATGCAAAAAGAGGAAACCTTTTACCACCCACTACCCATAGTAAAATTTATTTAGTTTTTTTTTTGTCGAAGTAAAATTTATTTAGTTGGAATATACCAAACCCAGCCAGCATATTATTTGGTAAATATTTTTTCCTCCTAAACTAAATTGAGTAAGTTTTCAATTTCAATACAAGGAATCTAATCTGGAGATTATGTCTAAAAACCTCAACAAAATCCCTCTTTAATGTGTCATATATCCCGATCTTAGGATTCCATCATAACTTAAACATGTGCCGCCCAGACAAATAAGGAAAGCAACATCTATTGAAAAATGGAAGTTTATCCTGGTGAAAAAGATAAGCATCACTGGTAATCTGAGATAATGCATGATAGATGCTTTATGGGCCATTCAGTTACTTCACATCAAATATTATATTATGTGTCTGTTCAGTGTGATGATTAAAGAAGAAGAAATTTTGTTTCTGGACCTGCACTATCTCTAAAACAGTTAACCTTCTCTAGTTTCTTCTTATAAAGTAGCTATTAAACCTCGTTTTAATTAAGGTCTTGAAACGTGCCTGTACCATTCACCAAATTGTATTGTGGGATCAAACAAGCGATGCCAAGGAGATAATGTAGATAAATCTTGATGTGCTAATCCAGTATTATTTGTTTTGAGAAAAAAAAAAGTGTAATCCATGATGTTCTTGATTTTGTCATCTCCATAAATCCTGACAAATTTTATATCCACTATGCATACATGTAAAGTGGCAGGTGACTATGATTTAAGTCGGCAGTCTAGAAAGTGGGATTAATTAACATCACAATTATCATCAAAGCACACATTTGGTATAGCCACCCCATGGTCATTCTTAGTGAGCCAACCTTTATTTCTATTTGTAAATTACATATGGGGTTTAACAGTTGAAGAAGTTTTATTATAATTTGGCTAGCTTCTTAATTAATAGCCAAAAGTAAATTACCAAGAGCTCGCGGCATGCCAGTGTGCCTGGGATAAGGGGTGATATGTATTAATGGTGTAGTATTTCTTGTTGATTTTAAGCTTGTCTCTTACAAGGGAAGAGGGCACCTACCTACCTGAATTTGGATAATAATCGCAATCATTTTATTATTTGGACAACTCCATTTGAGTTGTAGGAGAAATATCATTTCATGGACCATATTAGTTCATTGATCTGGTGGCCCACAGTTAATCTTGAAAATTGTGGACAACAACTCAAGGCAACATCTTTGGCTTTCTGATTGCTAAATCCTTATCCTAATTAGCCTAGTCTGGCTCGGGATTTGACTGTATTCACATACCTAGCATAAGACCAATTAGAAGTGCTAATTGCCACACTAAACATTTTCAAATTTTCAGGAAAATGGCATGGGAGGGCATATATACATACATTACAGACAATAAACTCCATCAAATTTTAAAAGATAATTATTTCTTCCTCTCTTTTCTCTCTCTCTCTGGTTGTTCTAATTTTTTAATTTCTAACATCATACGAACACGTTCCCACTTGGAAGGACGGGGAATATAATTTAGACAGGAAGACAGTTTTTCCGTATCAGTGTACACACAAATACCGTACATCTACTTTTGTCTTAAAAGCAAAATACTCAAATACTAATATATATAATCATTTAACTAAAAACAAACACAAACAGATTTCAATTTCTCTCAACACTATTTTAAAATTCACAATCCCCTTAATTTCTGTTAATCCGCGGTGGTCAGTGAATGATAGAAGAATTTTTTTTAAAAAAAATCAAATGGAATCTCCCAAATGGGACCCGAAGATAAAAACAAACAAAAACAAAACCGGAGCCAATGGAGAAAAGTCTGACCCACCGTCTTAGCGGGCGCTTGGTTTTATCAACTTGGCCATGTGGGGCCCTTCTCCAAGACCCAGGACTCATCCGTACAAAATCACCCCCATATAATAATATCACTTCTTTTGTTCTCTATCGGTTATTTCCTTTTCTGTGTTCTTCTAAAAATTATGAGAATTAGAAAAAAGGAAAAAAAATGGGTTAACCAGATTCTTCTGCCTACAGAAAAAAGCATTGGACGTAAGGGATATTTTTAGGAAAATAAAAATTAAGAATATCTCATGCAAGGGGGATTGGTTGGATAATAAAGAAAAAGGAGGGGGAGGTGTTGGTTTACCATTGGGCATGAGGTCAGTGCATGAACAATAAAAAGGGTAAAAACAAACATGGGCAAACCCACTGCTACTTGGCAGGAGATGTCAATTGTTGGTTGGGGCAAAATAATGCAACCATGATGTTAAGGGAGGGAGGGGAAGGGGGGAGATTGTTTGTTGTTTGTTTTTTGATTTGAGAGGTACTAGGGTGAACCTGGCCAATAAGACAAACCAAAGTTGGGGGAGGGCGAATCAGATCATGCCAGGTATGATACGCTATTATGGGAATTTCTTGTTGGGTGAGCCTTTTGTCTTTGTACATGTCTATCCATCCCCTTACTACTACTCCTATTGCTTGCTACTAACCATATTAATCCATTTTAGGCCCACTACCGATCCTAGTGGGAAGTAAAACTCTTATCTATCCAAATCTATCTCCCTCCCCTCCAACCCCGCTATCTCCCAATGTTTATCTAGCTAGATCCTAATTGGTGTAATAAAAGCTACAACAAATAATTGAGGAGATTTTGATGAAGCAGCAGCATATCAGATAAGATGCACAAAACTATTAGTAGTACAAAAGAGGAGCAAGAAAACAATTATTTATTTAGTACCCAGTACTAACCAAGTGTAAAAAGATATGAGATGCCATGATGGTGGTCAGCAGGAGAAGCAAAGCTCAGGGGGGATGAACTTAACTAAGATCAACTTGTTACCATGGGACCCACCCCACATACACAGCCCACAACACACACATACTCTAACTATGATACTACCATACTACTATACTTACTCCTCCTAGTCTTATTAAGTACAAAAAAACCTCTCTTCATTTTTAGTCCCCACACTCTCCTCTCTTAACTCAGAAACCCTCCATGAATCTTCCTACCTAGTTTACTTACCATCTAATAACTACTAGTAATCCCCTCCCCCCCTTCCCTCTCCATTGGGTTGACCCTACCATACCCACATACCCATATCTCCCTCCCTCCCCCACCATCCCATATTTTATTACTTTACCATTTGTTTAACCCCAAAAAGAAAAAAACCAACCAAACTTTGCCAAACCCCTTCCCTATATATATATATACCCCCAAATCCTCAGCACACAACCCAGATCCTATTACCTTCTTTCCCTCTCCTGCCCACAATACATCTAGTCAACAACATACACCTCATCCTGTATCCTCCTCTCCTTCTCTTTCTCTTACAAGAAGAACTCACACATAACAAACAAGAAATGGACGGAAGCTGCATAGACGAGAGCACTACTAGCACCGACTCCATATCTATCTCGCCAACATCCCTCTCTCCCTTCCCGTCTCCTCCTCCGCCGTCGAAGTCACCCCCGGAGTCGGCTCTCTGCCGGGTCGGCAGCGGCGCGAGCGTGATCCTCGACTCCGAATCCGGCGTGGAAGCCGAGTCACGCAAGCTCCCTTCCTCCAAGTACAAGGGCGTGGTCCCCCAGCCCAACGGGCGGTGGGGGGCGCAGATTTACGAGAAGCACCAGCGTGTCTGGCTGGGCACCTTCAACGAGGAGGACGAGGCCGCCAGGGCCTACGACATCGCCGCCCAGAGGTTCCGCGGCCGCGACGCCGTGACCAACTTCAAGCCATCAGCGGCAGCATCGGCGGAGGAGACTACCACCGAAGACGACGACATTGAGACCGCCTTCCTGAACTCCCATTCCAAGGCGGAGATCGTCGACATGCTCAGGAAGCACACGTACAACGACGAGCTGGAGCAGAGCAAGAGGAACCACAGGTTTCTTGACGGCCAAGGAAAGAACTCCCTACTCCTCCGTGGCGGTGGCCTTAACGGCGCCGCTGCCAATGCGGGTCTCTCCGGTACGGACAGGATCCTCAAAGCCCGGGAACAGCTCTTCGAGAAAGCCGTCACCCCTAGCGACGTAGGGAAGCTGAACCGGTTGGTGATCCCAAAGCAACACGCAGAGAAGCACTTCCCGCTACAGGGCGGGATTAACAGCAGCGCCAGCACTAAAGGGGTGCTTCTAAATTTCGAGGACGTCACCGGGAAAGTGTGGCGGTTCCGGTACTCCTACTGGAACAGCAGCCAGAGCTACGTGCTCACAAAAGGGTGGAGCAGGTTTGTAAAAGAGAAGAACTTGAAAGCCGGTGACATTGTTAGTTTCCAGAGGTCGACGGGGCAAGATAAGCAGCTTTATATTGACTGGAAAGCAAGGACAACGACAGTGGTGGCGGCGGCCGGGAGGCCGGTGCTCGTGGGTTCGGTTCAGGCGGCGCCGGTGGAGATGGTGAGGCTGTTTGGGGTCAACATTTTTAAAGTCCCTGGAGGAGGAGGAGGAGCAATGGAGGGGAGTGGTGCTGGTGGGTGTAACGGGAAGAGAATCAGGGAAATGGAGATGTTGTCTTCGTTAGATCAGTATAGCAAGAAGCAAAGGATAATTGGAGCTTTGTAACATTTCGTGATTTGGCTCCTCTTTTTTGGGTTTTTTGGTTGTTTTTTTTTGGCATTTTGTGTATCCTAATTAAGAAGGGAAAGGTGTAGTGTAGGGGAAGGAGGGGTAAGAGACAGGGTAAAAGGTAGTGATGGTGGTGGTGGTGTATGTAGTAATTAATTGCAGCAAGTTGCAAAAAAGGTGAATTGTATATTACAAACAAAAAGGCTGAATTTAGGTGCAACATAATTCAAAAGGAAACAGTGAAAAGAAAAAGAAATATCAGAAGAAATGGATAACTGTCAATTTCTTTCAGTTCGTGCGTTTCTTCCAAGTGTTTTTTTCTTTATATATAAATATTTCTCTTGCTTTTTTATTTTTAGTTAGTGTTGTTGTTGTCCTCAAATATCTCTATGTCGACAACAATCTATACGCTTCATGAGATATGAAAAAAAAGGGTAGGTAGGTATGGAATAGAAGGCACCTTTCTGTTGAAAAGAGCTGGTCTGCTAATTGGCCGACTAATTAAACATTTTTAATCTCCCAAAGAACAACAAGTCTTTTGGCCTACATTTAGCCATGTAAGATCCCGCAGGAACAAACGATGGGGATGTCCAATACTAGTGCAGGACAAATAATTAGCCAATTGGGTTAAGAGAAAAGCAAGGGGTTAAGTTAACCGTCTTGGCCAATGATATCCAAGAACAAGGACACCCCGCAAGCTGGCAAGTAACCAATAAACTAGTAGTTAAAAAGAAAGAAAAAGAATGAAACATATAGCAATTTGGAGTAACTTTTTTTGATTTGCTAGCTAGTTGTCTGGATGGAGCCTCTTTTAAAATCATTGAAACATATGAGAAATGCTTCTGTTGCGTATACAGGAATTCATTATTATTAACGTCATGTTCAAGTTAGTGCCTTGTTGAGGAGCTGATTGCAGGCAACAGAACTGCAAGTGGTGACAGATTATAATCATTGAAAATTCAGGAAATGGCTTAATCCTTTTCTCCTCATACATAGTTTCTGAACTGAATCCACCTCCCCCTTCTTACTTAACATGTGAGTATACTGTTACTCAGGTATCTGATACATCTTATGCGACCATATCTGACAAAAACCAGGGCTTCTTTTTGCATCAAGTGTCTGCATATGTATCAACCAGAGCAAGACTGTTTCTTGTTCCCAGATTTTTATGTTCCTAACTTTTGTTTAATATGGAACTATCTGGGTTTGCAAATTCGTTAATATCTTCATTTCCCTGATTCTGCGGGTTGTGTTCTATCACGAGCGAGTCTACTCCTGCACCTAATTAATTTTTTTCTTAGATGAGAAACGCATACAACCTGTGGACTTCGTAGCTGCACGGTTTACATCAGATTGTACTACATTAAAAAAATTGTTCTTGGGGGGGGGGGGGGGGGGGTGTTTGACGTAGGCTGCTATAATGAAAAATCAATGTCAAACTAGCTATGAGCTAATGTCAACAATATTTGCAGTCAAAGATGGAACTTTCGCATGAAATCATCCTCCAAATCATAATAGATATTTAATTGACATGTAGCCATTACTTAATTCCAGATTCTAATCGGTGGTTTGGATTTGATTCCAAGCTTTTTATTATTACTTGGGCAGATCTGATGATGGTTTCGCAGAGTTTTCTATCCTGCAGGATTCTGGGTTGTTTCCTAAACTTTTCTTTGCAGGTTCCAAAAATATGCCATCATTTTCTTGCAAAAATGCTCGTGCCTCGTTGTCTTTGCTTCCATTCTCATGTTTCTGATCAGTCTATTTGTGCAAATTGGCTTGATTAATTAGTATATAAATGATCAGATTAGATATCAATTACAAGATTGCTTGAGAAACAATAAACCCTTTGAAGTCTATGCTGTGAAACACAATTGACTTGGAGTTGGCAAGTATGCAGTTTTTTGTCATTTTTTTACTTCTTTTTCTTTGTTTCTTTTCCTTGTTTCTTGGGTTGGGGATGAAGTGCTCATGATGATTGACTGCAAACCGTTAAATTTAACAAAAAAATTCTCTTTCTGGCGGACAAGGAATGAGAAATTTCAAGCCTCTGGTGGACTTTGAGGTATAGTATGTTAATTCGTTTCTAGAACAACTGCACAATATTTGACTTTGTGCTTAAACCAACTTGTATCTAATTTATTCCATGGAGTGATGCTTCACTAATTAATTTCTACAATCGACAGAGAATTGTATAATCTTTGTCTTTTACAAGCATCTCTAAGTCTTTTTTTGGCAGAAATTCGTAGGAAGCACTAGCCTTTTCTTGATTGTTTCGTAAATTTTCCCAACTTAGAAATATCAGAAGAAACATTCCCGACTACTATTATTGCCCTGAAAATCAAACCAACGTCTTGATTTCATATTTCCATGGTCACAGACATCTGGAATTCTCCATGGAAAATTGTCTCAACTATTGATGTGACTACAAAAAATAAACGCTCATTACCGAATAGCCTCTCGCCTAATTAGCCAGTTTGAATCCAAGAACAACATCCTATTTCTTATGTTGCATACAAATTTGGGTCTAATGGTAAGACGTGCTGCATTTTTTTAAACCTCAAAAGTGATTAGTCCCGGCTGGGATGAGTATAAAAGAAAATCATTGTTGGATAAAATGAAAACTTACTAATTAACAAATATGACGGTGTCGACTTAAGTCTCTGAAAAACGCCCTGAACGCCGAAACACTGAACCACCTGACCCCGGCCAGAACCCTGACCCTTCATCCTCCCTACCTCTCTCCAGATTGTGAAGGCCCTCTCCCCGAGGGACCCACCATATTCAGGTATTGTTACATCACATCCCTCAGCCCACACCTTTTGGGTTTAATCCTTTACCGTGCTGCAGCACTAGGGATTCGAACTCGGGACGTGATGCTTTTTATCCCCCTCAAGGAGAGCACCTTCACCTTCACCTATTTTGGTGAAGGTGCTCTCCTTGAGGGGGATAAAAAGCATCACGTCCCGAGTTCGAATCCCTAGTGCTGCAGCACGGTAAAGGATTAAACCCAAGAGGTGTGGGCTGAGGGATGTGATGTAACAATACCTGAATATGGTGGGTCCCTCGGAGAGAGGGCCTTCACACAGATCCTCTAAGAAACTGAAAGATGTTGAGGAGCCTCGGGAGGAGGACGAGGAACTTGTTGATGCCATTGTTGACGGCGAGCCCTCAGACGAGGAACTGCCACAAGCTGATGAAGGGGAGGAGACCTTTGTTGAACCTACCCCTGACTCAACCAGTCCTGTCCAAGGGACAGAGGGCCTCCCTCCCCCCGACTGAGTTTCAAGGAGGCTGTATCTAAGAAGTCCCCAGAGGAGTCTGTGTGGGAGTTTGAAGATGAAGTTGAGTGTGAAGAGGGAGATATTGTCTTCGTTGAGGGAGAGTATGGACTGGAGGTTGATTTATCAGATGCGTTCCAATGGCGTCTTGATAAACCATGGCAGAAGGCTGTCATCATCAAACTGTTGGGAACCACTATTTGGTACAAGGCACTATGCTCGAGGCTCCAGACACTTTGGAAACCTAGTGGTGCTGTTCGAGTCATTGATCTCGTGAATGACTTTTACATCGTCCGTTTTGAGAAGGAGGATGATTGTTTATGGGCTTTAACTGCAGGTCCGTGGCAGATCCTTGGATCTTGGCATCCTAATTTCAAGGCGACTGAGGCTAAGGTTTCTCGGGCTGTTGTGTGGGTGCAATTTCCTGGTTTGGACCCCTCTCGTTACCACCTTCGCATCCTTAATGCATTTGGGCACCTAGTGGGGAAACCGATTAAGATCGATATCCGAACCAGGAGTGGGGATTGCGGTAAGTTTGCCCGAGTGGCTATGGATGTTGACCTTGTTAAACCCTTGAAGGGTGTTATTGTTTTGGTAGGTGAGAAGCTTAAGGTTTCGTATGAGGGACTCCCTGAGGTGTGCTATTCCTGTGGCTCTATCAGTCATACTTTGGCTGATTGTCCGGTGAAATCTTCATCGTCGACTGGAAGCGGTCAATCTGTTCCATCCACTGCCCCGCACGAATCCATGATAGTCTCGGCATTAGGTTCCTGTGCCACCACCCCGTTAGACTCCCACGACCCTTGGATGAATGCGCCGAAGCAATTATGGCGCTGGACGAGAAAGGAAGGCCCATCAATGCCCAGAAATCCGGGATTCTATGCAACTAAAAGTCAGGGATCACGTTTTGATATTCTGAGTGATTTTGAACCCCCAAGTCAACCGCCTGTGTATACTGATCCTCCTCATTTCAAGGCGCCATCTGATTCAGGCCAGTGCGGGAACTATGGGTCTTCATAAGTGAAAGGGAAACAACCAATGTATCCTAACCGGGCCGGGCTGCCTCCTGAAGGGCCCAAGACGCAGCTCCCTAAGTCTACTTTTGGTTCTTCTACAGTCACTGGGCCTTCAACATCAGGCCAAGCTAGTGCCACAGCTCCTGTTACTCCCTAGGCCCGGGTCCAAGTTGTTCTTACAACTAACCCTTCGAGGGTGCCGCGTACCATTTCCCACTCTTTTGTCACCTTACCCCCTTCTACCCATTCTTCTATGGCTAATCAACAACATCTACCACCTGTAGAGAGCGTCCTTACCCCACCTGTCAACTCTTCTCCTAAGGACACTCTCATGTCTGATGTTAGTTATCGAACTCCTCGGGATGAGTTACTCCTTGTGCTACTCCAGCCATCAGACCTTAACGGCCCTGCTGACGGTGGGCTTCCTCCAAGGGACCCTAAACAAGCTGCCGGGGTTCAGTTGAAGAAATCACCACCAAAGGTGCAGTTGTTCAGTAAGCCAGTGAGTAAAGGGAATAAGGCCAAAGGGAGCAAGGATGTGCCTGCTACCTCGCCGAATTGATCTCTGGTATGCCTGTTTCTTTCTCAATTATAATGATTATACAAAAGATAATGTTTTGGATGTGGAAGCCCGTATCCCAATTTAACAAAAAATAAAAATATTTAAACGAAAGAGAATTATCAAAATACTCTTAAAACCCGGGAATACGATTACCGATGCCTCAGCTTACAAACATTTTCCATAAAAATTTAATTAACAACGAGATGTCATAAAAATAAATGAGATCAACTGGCTTATCCAGTCGTAAGCCACCACGGCATCACGCCGAAATAACATCACAAAATTAAACTCCGGCAAACCGCCGACATAAATGTAAAACATTTATGACATCTCGAATCATTACTCATGCAGTGGAAGGTGAAAGTAATAATAAAAACCAAGGTAGAAAATAACATGCATATGGCCCTATGGATCCCACCGAGAGATGATGCACATCTACCTGCTGAAGTGTCTGTGTCTGAACTCCGAGTCGATAGTATAAGTGGGACAGCACGCTAACTAAAGTCTGTAAAACAACGGTGGCGATTATGTGAGTCGCCTACTCAGTGAACATTAAAAGTCTAAATATACATGAAAGTGAAGTCATGCTCGTAGGGTGAGTAGCTCACGAGCACAAGTACAGCATACAAGCAAATCAGAATCACACACCAACACATAAACATCTTATTGTATTATTGTTCTGTTTAGTTAGGTTCAATGCAATATTTTATCGTTACATTTATTATTTTTATTATTATGGGCCCTCTACTGTGAGTCAAGTCTCGGTAGCGCATCTGATCAGATCAGGGTGTGAAACCCAAATGTCGAACCTCAGAAGGGGTAGATTCTGAGGCAAAAAAACCACTGATAAATCTCGAGTGGCCGCTAGCTACCTGAGGGTGCACTCAGACACACCTAACCGGTGCAAGTCTTCCAGGGGTGCACCTACATCCCCTGGGCATGCTAAATAGCATAATGTGACCCAAGGGTACCCAACCCTCCCTCGGGGCTACCAACCGATACACAGTAGAATTTAGTATTTTATTTTTTTTAATTATATTCTTGGTACTTCCTTTGTAATACATTATGTCTTTCAGGGATGTGTGAATTGTATGTGTCCCTGTTTCAACCGGGCCTTCGGCCCATAACTACACACCATCACCATAGCATATTACATGTTATATTTCATAGCAGTGTTTCATATAGAAATTAGGCATGTGAGAACAAGCAGGTATACAATTCCAATCATCGCATGTAGCAAACAAGGCAAGTAAACAAACAAACCACACCAACATGCATTCACAAAACATATATAAAAAGACTTGTAATGTCACCTCGAAATGCAGATTATGACTTCTTTCAGATCCGAGTCTACAGCTCCCGAGGTATCTCTCGTGCCTGAATACCGGTACATAATATAATCACTAAACCCATTTTAGAAGTAAAAACGTGTATGTGTACTAATGGTATGCTCTAATCGAGTAACTCCCGACCCTAACTATCCGATTAAAAGATTACCGGGCTTAAGTCCAAAAAGGATATTTTTCCTTCTATAACTCCAATGATTAGGGATCTAAGGTTCATCGATTTAAGTTCATTAACGGTTCTCAAGCCTAAAGCCCACTAACTCCTAAATCACAAATTTTGGGCCGCGGGCCCACTTCCTTAAGTCCATATTTACCGATTATGAAGTTGGGCTTCGAGCCCGTTCTTAATGTCCGTGAACTTAATTATCCGTGATTAGGTCCTAAGTCCATAACTTTAAGTCCATTTAAAACATGCTAAACTTCGAAATGAGATTTTTGGTGTAACGCCCCGGTTTTCCGTTTTTGGATTTATAAAGGAAATTCGGATTTCGGTAATGGAAATTAAATTAAACTATTTCCATTGGATTCATTAATTATGAGTGGTAACACGTTGCTTTCGAGTTCCGTCGGGCCTAAAACGCGTTTCGGGACGAAACACGACATTTAGCGTAGTTTTAGTTAAAACTACGTCGTTTTGAAGTTTTTTTTTTAAAAAAAAAAAGAGGTCAACCGGTCGGGTTGACCAAGACAGACCAGACGACGCGTCGTCTGGCTGGCTAGGTCAAGCCCAGCCGCGTCGTCCTCCTCTTTTCCCTTCCTTTTCTTTCTCTCCTTCCCTTTTTTCTATTTCTTTCTTCTTTCTCCCCTTCAACTTTTCTTTCTGCCCGTTATTTCTCCACTGGCCGCCGCCCCTCCAACGGCCATGTCTCCCCCACAACGCCTCTGTCTGCCACTACCTCCCTCAACGGATTGATTCTCCACCCTCTTCACCTCTTCTCCTTCTTCTTCTTCTCTTTCCGATTTGATTCGAAACCCCTCACCTCTCCTTGTGCCTTCACGCCGTCGCCGACCATCACCCCACAACCCCTCCTCTTCCTTGTTCTCATCTCTCCCTTCTCTCCCTCGTTCCACCTCGTCTTCTCATCAACATCACCTCTCCCATCTTGTGCCGCCGCCACTGTGACTTCTCCTCTTTGAACCGGTGTTGCAGCCACATAATAAGGACGCGGGACGGAGTCGGGGCTGTGACGAGGAGGGCGCCTCTGTGTCGTTGCCGTGCTGGTAAGCCCCATCGCCTCCCTCGGTTCCTCTGGCTTCTTTCATTTTGAGGACTGCTGTTCTAATTCGTTTTGGGTGTGTGTGGTTTGGGCGGTTGTTATCTTGTGGCGGCGTGTCTTGGGATGTGCTTGCTGGCTTCATGGATGGTGGCGTGTGCGCGGTTGTTGTTGGGTTCCCGGCGGGCTGGTGGTGTTGGTTGACTCGGCTGGTGGTTTGTGTCGGGGCGTGGTGGTCGGGTGTGTTACCGTTTGTCTTCGTTGGTGTTCAGTTGGGTGCGTTTGTGGTTGCAGGGTTCTTCACGGGCAGAGGTTTGCAGTTTGATTGTGGAACCGTGTTCAGGATCCGAAGTGCTGGAGTTTAGATTCAATCGGGCAGCGGAGTTTTGTTTTTCGGTAAGAATCCCGGCGACAAATAATGTTTCCTTACGTCCTTGCTGCTTTGTGTTGTTGTTTTGAATTGTTGGAATAAGGATTCTGGTTATGGCAGATTACTGTGGTTTCTCCGGCGTCCCGGGTTACTATTCCGGCAAGGGTGACCGGAATCCGGCGAGAGAGCACTATTCCGGCGAGGGCTCGGGAATTTTCCGGCGAAGGCTCGGATTCTGCCAGCGGACTATATTCCTCGTTTTTACGAGAGTTAGACGGTATTAATCTTGTTTTATCTCGGTTATGCCATGTAATTAAATTTTGGAATTTATTGTTACGAAACACATTTATATTTATATACTTGGTGAATTGAGGATTCCCGAGAGCGGAGAGAAAAGAGTGTGTGGCCGGGAGAACCTACCGACACGAATAGACTTTAGGCCAATTAACCTTGGGCTCGGAAACGACCTTAGGACGGTTTTTAGGAAAAACCGAGCCCAGGCCCAATAATTTCAATTTGAAGCTTAGGACATTTAATTGGACCTAAAATACGGACTTAGGACTTAATCACGGGAAACTAAACTCACGGATGTTAAGAACGGGCTCGAAGCCCAATTTCATAATCGGTAAAATTATGGACGTAAGAAGGTGGGCCCACGGCCCGGAATTTGTGATTTAAGACTTAGTGGGCTTTAGGCCCGAGAATTGTTAATTTACTTAAACCGATGAACCGTAGATCCTTAATTGTTGGAGTTATGGATGTGAAAATAACCTTTTGGGCTTAGGCCCGGAAATCTTACAATTTGTTAGTTAGGGACGGAAGATACTCGATTAGAGAATACCATTAGCATACATATACGTTTTTATTCCTAAAATTGGTTTAGTGATTATATTATGTGCCGGTATTCAGGCACGGG
>JAKUCV010002795.1:4290-72698 GCA_028386065.3 Turnera subulata | reverse complement strand
ATCTTCCGCTGCATGACAAATAACTCGAGATGTCATAAATGTTTTATCTTTATATCGGCAGTTAGCCGGAGTTGATTTGTGATATTATGTCGGCGTGATGCCGTGATGGCTTATTATTTGTTAAGCCGGTTGATCTCGTTTATTTTTATGACATCTCGTTGTTAATACATTTTCATGGAAAATGTTTGTATGCCGAAGCATCGGTTTTTGTACTCCGGGTTTTAAAGAGTATTTTGGTAACTCTTTTCCATTTAAATATTTATTTTATTAAATTGGGGGTACGGGCTTCCACATTTGGGCCTGGGCTCGGTTTCTCCTAAAACCGTTCTAAGGTTGTTTCCGAGCCCGAGAGTTGATCGGCCTATGATTCTATTCGTGTCGGTAAGTTCTCCTGGCCACACACACTCTAACTCTCCGCTCTCGGTAAACTGCAATTCACTAAAAATATATAAATAAATGTATTTCGGTAAATAAATTCCAAAATTTAAATACATGGCATAACCGAGACAAACATAGGTAATTACCGTCTAACACTCGTAAAACGAGACAATCTATCCGTTGGGCAGAGTTCGAGCCCTCGCCGGAATAGTGCGCGCTCGCCGGATTCCGGTCAACTCACCGGAGGACTTCCACAACGTCGCCGAAAACAACCACCACGCACTGCCACCATCCATACAACCACTCGATTCAGTCAATCACAAAACCATAATTCAAACGCATACACGGAATTCTAATTCATCTTGTCCACCTTCACAGGAGCATCAATAATTTAATGGAGGGGAAAATGAATTGGGTAACTGGAGCTTACCCGGAAATACTGCCCGCTTCCGAGCTTAGGATTCGAGTATGGCGACGAATCCAAGCCTCCAACCCGAGCACGTACCACCACTGCAACCAATCATCACCATGACCGGAACAACCCGCATCGCTGGCCACCACTACACCAAGACACAGCCGCCGCCATCAACCAGCCCCCCAATCGACATCCACGACGGCCCACACACCCACCGCGTCGACCAGCTCACGCAAAAACCACCACCACCTCGGAAGCAGACCATCCACACATCGACAAACAAACCCGAGCCAACACAACCTCCAGACACGACCACTGCCAGACAGCCCGAGCAAGACCCGCCGCCAGCACACTTTGAACAACTACGAACCACCCCGATAAATAAATCGGCCCTAGAAGCAATAGAAAAGGGAGCTAGGGAGTAGGGGAATTGAAGGGTGAGATAAGAAAAGGAAGAGGAAGGGTTGTGGGGATGATGGCCGGTGACGGCGTGAAGGCACAAGGAGAGGTGAGGGGTTTGGAATGAAATCGAAAAGAGGAGAAGAAGAAAAAGAAAAAGAGATCGGAAAAGAAAGGGAGAGGTGGTGGGGTTGATGCCCGTTGCAACGTGATTGAGGGGAGGTAATGGGAGACAGAGTCGTTGTGGGGGACTTGGCCGTTGCAGCCGGCGGCTGAGTGGGGGAGTAACGGCAGGAAGAAAAGAAAAAAAATGGGAGGAGAGGAGAAGAAAGAAAAAGAAAGTGGAAAAGAGGAGAAAAGAGGATCAGGCTAGGGTTGGCCGCCCTAGTGGACGACCCGTCGTCCGCTTAGGCGCGGTCAACCCCCTGCCTGGTCAACGCACCTCTTTTTTTTTTTTTACTAAAACAACCTTCAAAACGACGTAGTTTCGATTAAAACTACGATAAACGTCGTGTTTCATCCCGAACCACGGTTTGGGTCCGACGAAGCTCAAAAGCGACATATTACCGCTTAAAATTAATAAATCCAAAGGGAATTAAATTAATTTTATTTCCATTTCCGAAATTCGGAATTTTCTTTATAAATCCAAAAACGGAAAACCGGGGCGTTACAGTTCTACCCACCTTAAAAAGAATTTCGTCCTCGAAATTCAATCGTCAAATCCGTAGGTCCTACCACGATAAGTTTCTGGTATTCTCCACCAGGTGTCCGATCTCATTGCGAGATGTCGCTTTTACCCTTAAGCGGTGTTTCTTCCGCTAATATAAACCGAACCTAATAATTGAGAACTCACACACAACTATGGATTCACCACTAAGATCCCGTACTACCTCTGAGTCAGAGGATAACAGTTACATCGGTGGTAGAGCTTTCCCGACAAGCTCCAACGAAGAACCTCCTACGAAGCGGTTCAAAACCAACATCATCAGCCTAAAGGAGCATATGGTGAATCCCCCAAGACGGCGAAAGAAGTGTGTAAGCAAGGAAGGACCTTCTGCAAAAGATAGGAAAGGCAAGGCAGCAGCTGAGTCCAGCACACCACTGCAGATATTGAAGCAACTGGACACTTCACTGAAGAAGGTCCACACTGCAGTGATGCAAATTGAACTGGCCTGTATAGGACTCTCTTCTCATTTCGCGAATATACAGAAGCTTGTAACAGATCTGAAAAATCATGTAACTCCGTAGAGTGGAAGAGAAAACAACATGGTACAATTCTTTAGTTATTTTACTCGAAAGAAGAATTTAGCTTTGGGATGACAACGCTTTAGAGCACAATTTGTCTAATTTTTGGTCGTTATTTCCATACTTTAATTAGTATTCCTTTAATATTTGCTTGATTTTGAGCAAAAATAAAGTCAAAACATTAAGAGATTATAACAAAGCAAGTTCCCATATTCGGCACCCTAGATCGATCGTGAACATCCTCGATCCCGAAAACGTATCGTACACAGTTAACGGTGACGTCTGTTAGCCTCGTGAAAAAGATACCCGTAACTGGCAAGGCGATGATCACGGGAGCATCCTGTGTCCCTCGAAAGACACGTTACCCACTTGTCCACAATTGTCCGTATGAGCCAAAAACGTCTGTCTCGTCTCGCACCTCTCCGCGCTATCCGAACAGCTGTAAGCTTGTCGCACACGCACTCTACTCGAGGTGTGGTCCCCACGGTCTAGCCACAACGGTCACGAGTGCATGTGACAAAGGATGTAGGAACAAGTCTTAAGGAGACTAAAATGAGGTAGCCCAGGAAATTGAAAATTGTAAGGTAGAGAAGGACTGATAACCTCTGGCATTTATTGCCCGAACCACAAACACATAGCGTGTCGAAGTAATAAATGAGGCAACGGTAAAATTTCAAAACGCAGACACTTGAAATTCGAACGTAATAAACACGCTCCTCCTAAGGTTATAAAAGACGGTAGGATGAGGGGTAAGTCATCAAAATCGTTTTTAAAGCAGCCACACGCCCAGACAAAGAATCCTCAAAACTCAAGAAAAACTAAACACCCACATATCCAGAACACAATGCCTGCCCCATCATTAGTTTTCTTTGTCGAAGGTGCCAACCTTGGCAGAAGGAACCGACTGGCCTACAGCATGGTCAATGAACGTGCCGAAGAACTACCGAACGAGCTCGGCAGGATGCCCCAACTGGTCTTCGTCGACGAGCTCTACTCATCGCGGTTCTTTGTCACTCCAATGGAAGAGGTGTTCTTCCTGGAGGATCGCGGCACTCTGAGGACATCCTACTACAGATCGGCAAACTCCGTGATGTTCTTCATCTCCGACAGGCTTCAGAAGTTCAACCTGGAGTCCACTTGCCAAACTGTGGAGCAAGGCGCCTATTACCAGCTCTCGATGACGGCTCAGAGCATACCCAGAATGACGCGCTTACCTCCAACTTGGCCAAAGGTACGGCTGCTGGTGTGGAACTGTAGAGGAGTTGCAAGACGCGCTCAAGAGTTCTCACGTACGCTGAGGGTCTTGAAGAACCAGTACAAACCGAATATGGTTCTTCTGACGGAGACGCAGTGGCAACCTCGGGACGATCACGGTCTCATCCCTCTCCGATTCCCTCAAGCTAACCGGTTCGAGATTCCTGGCCAGCGCGACAGAGGCGGCATGTGGCTCTCGTGGAGCGACAAAGTCACGGTCAACATCAACAGCGATCCCAACAGCTTCCGTGTCAACGTCGTTCCGAACCGTTAGATGTATTTTCCATTTTAATAAAATATCAAAATCGTTGTAATATTTCCCTTTTTATAAAATATAAAATATCAAGATCAATGTAATGTTTCCCCTTTCTAATATTATTGTTAGTTTTAATAATATTTATATTTCTGCTTAATTATGGTATAAATTTCCACTTATGTGAATGTTCCAAAACAAGCGTTGACAACATTTCATTCTTATTAATAATTCGTCCTCGAAGTCTTACATAATAACGATAATAATAGAAGAAAATCAACAAAACAAAGTAAAGTGAATCCACTCGAGACATCTCATTCTTTTGGAGCGTCAGCAGCTTCCTCTCGAGTGATAGAATACACCCTGGGAGTCGCCATAGATCAATCAGCACCTCCACGGCCCGGGGCTCCAGCACTCTCTCGACTGCCTCCCTGGTGTCCACCACTCTTGTTCAGACCAGAAGGACCTGTACCATTAGCCACGGAGTTCTGTACGGTATACTCGGACCCCCTACCTCCATTATCACGAATCCTCGTGTAACACTCTGACTGGTGGGGTCCCTGCTTCCCGCAATACCAACATATAATAGGAGGTCTAGTCCAAGGGCCCCGCCTCTGAGATCCAGACTGATAAGGCTTTCCTCCTGAAGACTTGCCCGGTCCACCCTGATATTTCTGTCCTCGGGACTTCTTCGAACCTTGGTAGGAAGAACCCTGTCGACTCATGTAACTTGCATTACCCGGACCAAAATGTTGCTTCTTCTGTCCCGGCATTGTTGACTGTCTCTCCCGCTCGGCTGGCCGGGCCTCCTGCCCGATCAACTGAATCCTCTCAGCATCAAAAGCGGCCTCACAAACAGCCTCCCAAGTCCGGTGTCTTCCACCAGCCACTACGATCGCCAACTCGCGGCGTAGAGTGTCTACAAACCGCCTACATTGTGTCACTTCATCGGGCACAAACTCCTTGGCGTAAGAGAGAAGAATACTGAATCGGATCCTGAATGCAGAAACCGACTCATCGGGTCCCTGTTTCACCTCAAGAAACTGCTTCTTCTGGTCTTCTAAGAAACCAATGGTAAGAAACTCCTTGTAGAATTTATCTTTGAAGTCTGCCCATGGCATCACCACTGGTCTAGGTAGGTCCATAACAAGTCCTTGCCACCAGCTCAATGCGTAACCCGTGAACTTGTGTGCCGCAAATCGAGCCCAGTGCTCGGGTGTATACGTGAACTTCTCTAAGACATTCTCCACCTGGCGGAACCAATCATCAGCTACCCTTGCGGTGATTTTCTCTCCTGAGAACATCTCAACTGCTGTCTTATCCATGTGCTTATAACCACTCTCCATACCGCCAACAACTGGTGTGACAACAGGTGCGACCGGAACGGCTTGGGCACCCTGCTGTTGCTGATGGAACTGTTGAAACTGCTGCCACTGCAGAAAGGCCTGAAACTGTTGTTGCATCGCTGCATCCATACCAGGAGGTACCAATGGCTCTGCATTCTGTGCTCCTGCTGCACCAACATTTCCCTGACCATCAGGGACTGGCATTACCGACATAAAGTCGGAAACATGACTAGGGAGCTCATCCTGCCCATCAGCATGGTGCCGGTCTTGCGGTGGATCCATAGTGATGCCTATATGAATGCAAACAAGTCAAAACACTTTTGAGTTTCAGAAATAAGAAACCGATTTTAACACGTAAATCACTTGAAGTTCAAAGTCACATTCCTTTTTAAAACCAAGGATCTGAAGCCCGCTCCGCTACCAACTGTGGAAGCCCGTATCCCAATTTAATAAAAAATAAAAATATTTAAACGAAAGAGAATTATCAAAATACTCTTAAAACCCGGGAATACGAATACCGATGCCTCAGCTTACAAACATTTTCCATAAAAATTTAATTAACAACGAGATGTCATAAAAATAAATGAGATCAACCGGCTTATCCAGCCGTAAGCCACCATGGCATCACTTTCTCTTGATTTGGGGGACTGGAATGTCAATGTTTTTGGCAACATCTTTATGAGGAAGCGTGAGTTGTTGTCCCGGCTGAATGGCATTCAGAATTATCTCCAACATAAACCATCCCGGTTTCTTACTTCTTAGGAGGTTACTCTACAGAAAAAGTTTGCGACAACTCTTCTCCAGGAGGAACTGCTATGGTTTCAGAAGTCTAGGGGACAATGGATAACTCAGGGAGATCGGAACACGACTTATTATCATGCCTCCACTATTTCCAAGAGGAGGCATAGTACTATTATTGCTCTCAAGAATGACTCTGATCTCTGGTGCACGGATGAAATGGTGCTGCGGGGTATGGCTGTTGATTACTTCCAGACAATTTTCATAGAGGATAATCAACATCGTCCCCCCTTACCCCTTGTCAATTGTTTCCCTACCTTATCCAGCGAGTATGTTTAGACCTTGTGTTTGTTACCTACCGAGGAGGAGATTAAAGATGCAATTTTTAATATTGGGCCTCATAAAGCACCAGGGCCTGATGGGTTTCATGCTCTATTCTTCCAGTCTCAATGGTCTGTCATTGCAACCTCCCTCTGTGCCTTTATTTGTGACATGTTCTCTGGTGTAAAGTGGAGCCCTTCTATGAACCAGACTTTTTTGGCCCTTATTCCCAAGGTGGATCATCCTGAGTGTATTTCTCAGTTTCGCCCCATTGGACTGTGCAATGTGGTGTACAAAGTGCTGACTAAGATCCTGGTCAACCGCATTAAGCCTGTCCTTGGTAATCTGATCTCTCCAACTCAATGTTCTTTTACACCGGGGAGACACATTACGAATAATATTATTACTGTCCAGGAAGCTATACATTCAATACGGACGAAGAAAGGAGGTCGTGCTTATATGGCTATTAAAATAGACCTGGAAAAGGCATATGATCTGCTAAACTGGAATTTCCTTAGGGACACTCTTCTTGATGCCAGGTTTCCCCGGCCTTTTGTTGACTGTATTCTCAGATGTGTTGGCAGCACTGAAATGCAGATCCTTTGGAATGGTGTTCCAACTAACTCTTTTAAGGCATCACCCGGTGTTCGCCAAGAAGACCCATCTCCCCTTACTTATTTGTGCTATGCCTTGAAAGAGTTAGTCAAATGATCGATCATTCTCTCTCTCTGGGCTTGTAGAGGCCTCTAATTTTAAAGAGCAATTGTCCTTCATTATCTCACTTGTTCTTTGCAAATGACATGGTTCTCTTTGCAGAGGCCTCTATGGACCAAATTCCTATTATTAGAATATGTCTTGATCAGTTTTGTGCTTCCTCCGGGCTCAAAGTTAGTGCTTCTAAAACCCGTATCTATTTTTCACCTAATGTGCAGCGTGTTACTGCTGGGTTGATTTCACAAGGCCTTGGGTTTATTGAGACCGATGATTTGGGGCGTTATCTCGGTGTCCCTGTTATCCATGGTTGGATCACTCAATCGTCCTATACTTATGTTCTTGACAAGGTTCGGGCCCGTCTTTCTACTTGGCAAGGACGTCATCTCTCTTTGGCTGGCCGAGTGACCTTAGCTAAGTCTGTACTTGCAGCTTTGCCTTCCTACACAATGCAATCTGTCCGACTCCCGGCTGGTGTCATTGATGCTATTGAGAAGCACATTCGTGGCTTTATCTGGGGCTCCTCCCCGACTGGACGAAAGATGCATCTCACTAATTGGTCCACAATATGTATGCCGAAGGTGTTTGGTGGTTTGGGTCTTAAACAGCTTACATCTCAGAATGAAGCTTTACTTGCGAAAATTGGATGGGGGTTACTTACTAGGCCGGATGACTTGTGGGTTCGTATTCTTCAAACAAAATACTTGTTCAGGGAACCTTTCATTCCGCAGACCCTGCCTACATCGAACTGTTCAGCTTTGTGGCGTGGTGTGGCTGCAGCTTGGCCATTAATTGTCCAAGGTACGGGATGGTCTGTGGGTAATGGTTTATCTATTAAATTTTGGACTGACCATTGGGTGGAAGACACAGGTCCACTTTACTTACTTGCTGTCTCTTCGATTCTGGCTGATTATATGTCTTCTTTGGTGGCTGATTATATCTCCCCAATCGGTGGTTGGTCATGGGATAAATTCCAGTATTTTTTACCGACTGCGGTTTGTCTTAACATAGCAGCCATTCCTGTTCCGACTTCAATCCAAGAACCTGATGTTATTTATTGGAAGCACTCTCCTTCGGGTGTCTTCACTACCAGCTATGCTTATGAGCTGTTACACCCTCCCTTGTCTGGCCCGCAGAATTCAGTTTGGACCATGATCTGGAAATGGCCTGGTCCTGAACGGATTCGCACTTTTCTCTGGTTGGCTGTGACTAACTCACTATTGACTAATGCCAAGCGCCTTGCGCGACATGTGAGCTTGTCTCCACTATGTCCTATTTGACAGTCTTATGATGAGACCATCATTCATATGGCTCGTGATTGTCCAGCCGCCACAGATATTTGGCACTCCTTTTATTATGCTCTTCCCCCCACTTCCATGATTTTATCTCTGTTGCTGCTTGGCTGATCCATTGTCTCTCTTGGGAGTTTGTCTTTCTCTCAGGTGTTCCATGGACTCTTGTCTTTGGGGTAACTTTCTGGAAGTTATGGTCGTGGCATAATGCCTCTATTTTTGATGATGCTGAGGAGCCTCCCTTCAATCCAATCTCCTCCATTTTACACCTCTCATTGGAGTTCCACAACGCCACCTCCATTGCAGCTCAGGCGGGTGTTGGTGCTTCACCACGGGGTACTGTTATGATTCGGTGGCACCCTCTACCTACCTCTTGGGTTAAGCTCAACACTGATGGATCGATGGGTGGGGTTCCATTGGTGGCCGGGGCAGGGGGCCTTATTAGGGATGCTGCGGGTGCATGGCTCGCTGGTTTTAGCTATAACATTGGTTCCTGTTCTGCTTTTCAGGTAGAACTTTGGGCGCTATTTGTCGGCCTCACGAAGCTTTGGGACCTCGGGTTCCGGCAGGTGGGAGTGGAATTGGATGCTCGAAATGTCCTTCAAAATCTCAGTCAAGTTCTATCCGGCATCGTCGCTCGATCCCTCTACTCCATGCTGTTCAACATTTATTGCAACGGTCCTGGCTTGTTCGACTCTCTCCTATTTATCGCGAAGCTAACCGGGCTGCGGATTGGTTAGCTCGCTATGCTGCTGTTTGTCCCTTAGGTGTATCACATTTTGTTAGGCCACCAGATGGCTTTGCTCCTATTTTGGATTTGGATATTTCCGGGATTGTATCCCCTCGTGTGATTCCACTTATGATGTAATCTGTTTCTCTCCTCATTTTGATTAAAAAAAAAAAATGAAAACTTACTAGTGCATATAGAGAGAATTAGAATTTATAAGCAAACTTCCCCTTTTGGGCTTATTCAAAGCCCAAAATCCTAGAAAAGGCACCAAGTTGATCCATACCAGAATCCATAAGGTCATAAACAAAGCCCACCTTACCCAAAAGAGTCTATAACCCACCTCCATTCAAACAAAATTGAAATAAAATCAAACCCCTCCCTTTTTATCTTCTTTTTTCTCACTCTCAAGGCTGTCTCTTTGGCGCAGAGAGTAGTAGCTAAAAGAATGGTTCTTGCAGCTTCAATCTCTCATGCTACTTCTCTCCAATTCACTTCATTTTCATGGTCAAAGTCAACTCCCTTTTGGGGCACCCCTCTCTCCTCTTCCCCTACGCTACATGGTAAGTTTCACTATTCCTCGTTCCCTGTTGTCGAATTCAACTAGCAAAAACGTAAACAAGCTTCAAATTCAGGTGAAAAGCCCAGTTCCAGGAAGTCCCTTGTCGTTTTCGCGAGGAGGCTTTCGGGTCTAGAAGAGGCCATGAAATTGAAGAGGTGAAGTGTTTGATAGAATGTCTATATGAAGTTGGAAATGATTGTGTTGTGTTGATTTCTGTTTTACATTGGTTTTGTTTGCTGATGGTTTGCACAGACAACGTGAGCTTAAAGATTCGACACAATTTAAGAAAAGGCCGCCGCTGCGCCGGGGAAGGGTGTCGCCGAGGCTGCCTGTCCCTGATCACATCCCAAAGCCTCCTTACGTTGGTACAAATGTGTTGCCGGAGCTTTCGAGCGAGCATCAATTCCATGACTCTGAAGGCATTGCCAAAATGAGGGCTGCATGCCAGCTTGCTGCTCGTGTTTTGGAGGATGCTGGGAAGTTGGTCAGGGTAAGATAAGAACTTGCTTCTGTCATTGGAATGTTTCCTTCTAATGCATATTTCATTTTTTCTAAAAACTTTTTCTACCTTTTGATGTTGAATGTTTTGCGACTTTCGTTTACTTGTTTTTATATCTGATCAGCCATCCGTGACGACGAACGAGATTGACATAGCTGTGCACCAGATGATCATTTAAATGTAAGTTCCCGGTTCATCAGTTCACTTTTAGCTTAGCTTGTCCTTTTATTTGATTCAATGGATTGGCTTTTTTTGCTGAGAGAAGTTTTATTCTTTATGAATTCGGAATGACAAATTGAATATCGGATAAGAGGAAGTGTAAAACAAGAACACCTGATATAAGTGGCATATAGTGCTCTGCCATAGACAATGTTCGACAATGATGCGATGATTTCTGTGTATGATATACTATCTTTTCCCTGCCAGGGTTATCATGGGGATACATCAAAGACATTTCTGTGTGGGAATGTTTGTGATGCAACCAAACGTCTCGTGAAGGTAAAATTTTGAAGGTTGACATGAAACAGAAAATGTATTTTTACAACCTTTGTGGTTTTCAACTCACCATATTGCTCATAGTCATTTGTCAGTCTTGTGACTTATTCTTTGAATTGATTATATAAATTTATGTATTGCTTTTGGCCACGGTTATGTGAAAAATTATTTCTTGCTTCTTTAATTCCTCAACATTTAGCTCTAGATTTTTTACTTACTCCTGGTGGCAGGTGACTGAAGAATGCTTGGAAAAAGGGATAGCTGTTTGCAAAGATGGGGCCACTTTCAGGAAAATTGGAAAAAGAATTAGGTATCATTTGAAAAAATTGTTGGCCTATAATTCGTTGAATTTAGAGAGAATGATATTCTGTTGGATAAAGTATATATTTGTCAAGGAAGAGTATAGTGATATGGAGCCACTTAATTCATTTATTCTAATCTGATAACTGCCACATCCTACATAAGAAGGCATGAAATATGTCTGGACTTGTTCGTGTCATACTTTGGTAGCAGAGGTAACACATCACAGGTTTAGGGATCAATGTTTTTAACCATTCTTACTATTCAGCAAGAACAATTTTTCCTGTAACAGCATAATGCAATAATTAGTGCTTCATTGGTCAGTCTATTCTATTCATACTAACGACTTGAGCATAAAAGTCAAAATTCCCGAAAAGCTGCAAACTTTCTGATGATAATGAAAAACCAGATTATTCATTGTATTTCAGTTATCTAGTTTAATTGCATAAACAAGCTGGCATGCTTTGCTAAAACGCTATTATTCACTGATTTGTTGTCCCAGTGAGCATGCCGAAAAGTATGGTTACGGTGTGGTGGATCGTTTTGTCGGGCATGGAGTTGGGACTGTTTTTCATTCTCAACCAATTATACTACATCATCGTAAGTATTTTTCTGAGTTGCGTTTATTATAATGTTAACTTTTTCAAATCAATGAACATTTGAATTGCTTCAGATATCTTGTTTCACGGGACTGCAACATGCTTTTAATTACTTGGGGAAGCTGAATTCTTCAATGAATTAACAGTTATCTCCCTGTTCTCCTCTTTAGTGACTCTTGACGAGTTTCTATTACTAGATTAGTTGAAAGCTTAACCCTGAACTCAAGCTGATTCATCCAAGTCAGCTAGTTTTTTTTTTTTCTTGTCTTGCTTATTTTTCTAAAATCAGGGCACTTTTTTTTTCCTTCTTCTCTTAATTCTGGAAGATATATCTTAGGCCATTGTATTTTCTATGTTTAATGCCTGTGTAAGTATATATCACATGGATTTTCTGGGAAATGAGCCAAAAGGACCATTAAAGAAAAATTGAATGTAAAATATCAAATGGTCATCTTTATATAGTCACATAATCGAGTGAACTCTTACACTGTCTTCCTTTATAGGCGTGCTGATGAGGTATATGGCATCTGTTCTCTTCAAATGCCAGCCTGACTTGTTTGTCAAATTTATTTGGACAGGAAATGATATGCCAGGTGTCATGGTTGAAGGAGAAACGTTTACAATCGGTTAGTTTGTTTATTTTCTTCTTGGTTGTGTTGAAGAGTTATCCCTACAAGATTTTGTTTGCTTTTATATATCATTATTAATCGCACATTCACCTGACAACTACCATCTTTTGTCTTGTAAGAATAGGTTCCTTTTATGACTGTATATATGCATGGGTATTTGTGTTTGTGTATTCAGTATGCTATAGATCTTTTAGTGCGGTTCTTGGGCTTGCAACCCAGGCTGCGGTGTAAATTAGTGAGCAATCATTTCATCCAAAAATTATAAAGACAAGGACCATGTTTTAAGTCAGACCTTTACTTGAATGGCCTTTCTTTTAGGTTTCTATGCATTTCTACTATCTTTTCTTCTATTGATTTGAAGTTAAAAGAGAGGAGAATCATGAATTAGAGCACAATTGTTGCAATTCTGTCTCGGGCGCTGAACCATCAGGATTCATTTTGAACTGTTACTGCAGAACCAATTCTTACACTGGGAAGCACCGAGTGCAAAACATGGCCAGACAACTGGACAGCTTTGACCGCCGATGGCAGCCCTGCTGCACAGTTTGAGCACACCATTTTAATTACTAGAACCGGTGCGGAAATTCTGACGAAGTGTTAATAGATAAATTATAACTTGGCCTTTATTCAATTCCTCTTGTTTACGTGTATAGTATGGATGGAAGACCCCTTCTTTTCTGAAGGACTTGGAATAGTGCTTAAGCAATTCAAGATGAATGGACAGAATCTTGGTTTTAGTTGTAGTATGTTAGGCAATATACTTAAGGGTTTAGCTAAAAGTTAAGGTAGCTTCTAGGACCATCTACACAAACTCTGGTCACGTGAGCCTCAGCGCCAATTCTTCAAGTCTTCAACCGGCTACCTTATGCTCCCCCAGTTACTTTGGTGAACAATTGGGGAATGTTGTACCAACCTTCTGAATTACTGAGCAAGATACCGAACGTTGCTTTTCTTGGATATGCCATAAAACTAGGAGATATGCTATTGCAGATTTGCAGTGCTGCACAAGGAGATGCTTCTCCGCATGTATTAGAGGAGAGACAAAACCTTGTTAGCATGATTAGCTCGCATTTACTGGTAGTTTCACTGCTCTGTAATTTCATTTGGGAAGTTCACTGGATGTGATAGCCATGTGCTGACTGTTACAATGGAAGATGATAAACCTTTTGCTTTTCAGGAAAAATGGAAACTGGTTACACATTTGGTACTCTCCGTTCAGTATGGAAAGTACCGTTTGTTTACCTTATATCTCATGATCTTTGCTAAAGGAATGAAGTAAACTTTTATCTCGTTGTGTTGGTGGAAACTTTTGTTTCTAGTTGCAATCTTGCACTTCATGTGTATGTAAAGTTTTACTTCCTTGAAAGGCGCTTTAGGTATACACCTGAATTCTAAATGTTTCTGCTGTATTCTTCCTCCCTGATGTCAATGTCGTAGGAGGGTCTTCTATTTTTTTTTGGTGCCTCTCAATGGACTTGATTTACTTGAGACTACCTATTCACCTGTTGGCTGGGTTTGCATTTGGTTGATAATTGGTTGGCAACATTATAAGTTAATAATGACATTAAAATGAGGGGTGTTCGATAAAATTGTTAATTTTTTTAAAAACAGTTTGACATAAACTACACACATGGCCCAAAGTTGGATGCAACTTCGGGGTTGTCCTCTGGAAGCTTAAAGAGGAGCGATTTGAAGCAATCACGAGTAGATGTAATTAATTCGTGCAGTTTGCAGAGTTCAAGGTTTAATGGTTCAGCCATGAATTTATATTTATAGTGAGAATACTCTAGGAAATACAGGAATAACCTGTAATGGCCACGCTCAAACAAAAGAGAGCAGGATCTAACTTATGAGTTATGATTTTCATAATTCCATAGAGCACCCAGGCCATATCCTGTCATTACCTTCTAGTGCCTTCCATTTCTGCATGTGACCATTCTGCACCATCCAAATTTTAATTCAAGTTTCCATTTCTCAAGGAGACCTTGTGTTCATGAGTTTACACATTGAAACCTTGAAAAAATCAACCCTGCTGACCTTCATAGTTATATATTTTACATCTGCAAGGAACACAAAGTCAGTATCCAACCAGAGAGTAACAGATTAGCCTCTATATATTAATGTGCCGCCCTTCCATCTGCAACTTCTTTGTACTCCAACACACCAACCCCTCTACAGGTTAAAAACATCAGCAATGGCTTCTAACTCTCTCAGGACAATCTCTTCTTTTAAATTCTTGAACCAAAAATCCCAAAGGGTTTCTCGATCCCAAAAACCACTAGGCTTTGTTCACTCTCAGTCTTTCGCAACCCAAAAACTGCTCGCCACCAGTAATCAAGAACTGTCAACCGAATCAAGAGGCTCCAGGAACATCTCCCCCACCATAGCTTTCTCATTCAACAAACACAACTCTCCACCTGAGCCCCCAAAGCCCAATAAGTACTTCTCTAAAGCAATATATATTAACATCCATAAACATGCAAGAGATTGTGATCTATTTTATCTGATACAATCTTTTCCTTCTCTTGTAGCTAAAGTTCAGGAACTAAACGTCTACGAAATCAACGAGGGAGACCGAGGCAGCCCAGCATTTCTGAAACTGAGCCAGAAACCAGAGCACTCCCTAGGCGACCTAGTGCCTTTCACCAACAAGCTCTACAGTGGGACTTGCAGAAACAACTAGGCATAACAGCCGGTCTGTGCGTGCTAATCCAACACGTACCAGAAAAGAAAGGAGACAGATATGAAGCAATGTACAGCTTCTACTTTGGTGAGTATGGCCACATTTCAGTACATGGAGCTTATCTAACCTACGAGGACACATACTTGGCCGTGACTGGTGGGTCAGGGGTATTTGAGGGAGTGTACGGACAGGTGAAGTTGCACCAGATTGTGTTTCCTTTCAAGTTGTTCTATACTTTCCACCTGAAGGGAATTCCTGACCTACCAGCAGAGCTTGTAAGGGAGCCAGTCATGAACCCATCTCCAAGCGTTGAACCTGCGGTGGAAGCTAAGGCCACTGAGCCTCAGGGGACTGTCCCAAACTTCACAAATTGATACTGTTCTTAGAATAGTTTTTTTTTTCCCCCCTCTAGAATCATTTGTTGCCTACGTTGTAACTGGAGTATGTTCTGATCGTGTAATGATTCATTAAGATTTTCGGGGGATGGGTTGACCCATACTGAACGTGGGATGTTTTGGTGTACTGAACATGGAGAAAGTCAATCCAAATTGTACTAATTTTTTATAAAACAGAGGCTAAAGATTTGTTCAATAAGGAAATTTTTTTGTATAAAGTTATATACAGAACTGATAATGAACAGAAAGAAGACTCACCGCCGTGCTTTCTGCATATTCCAACCTGTTGTTCATCATTATCTCAAAGAGAGCAAACTTCTGTACAAAGTTATTTACAGAACTGATAATGAACCTCGATATTAATCTGAAATTTCGTCGAATAATGAGCAGATTGATCAGTTAACAGGTTTCTGGGACAGATTGTGCTTATCTTTAGGCTAGGCCGAGCTACCCGTTCTGTGGCTATTTTGATGACAAGTATTAAGATCATCAAGCAAAAAAAAAAAAAATTCAAAGTGCAACAACTCACTATAATTCCATTTAATTTTTTAACCAATACTTTCTCTTTGGAATTGCTTAATCAGCTTCCGATCCATGTTTTGGATGTGAACACGTATTAGATAGGAAAAAAACGTAGCTCAATTTCATAACTCTAAAGGCATTGCCAAAATGAGGGCTGCGTGCGAGCTTGCTGCTCGTGTTTTGGAGAATGCTGGGAAGTTGGTCAGGGTAAGATAAGAACTTGCTTCTGTCCTTGGATAGATAGTTTCCTTCTAATGCATATTTCATTTTTCAAAAACTTTGTCTGACTTTCTGATGTTGCATGTTTTGCGACTTTCTTTTACTTGTTCTTATATCTGATCAGCCATCCGTGACGAGGAACGAGATTGACATAGCTGTGCACCAGATGATCATTGATGCTGGGGCTTATCCTTCACCTCTTGGTTACGGAGGATTCCCAAAGAGTGTTTGCACATCAGTCAATGAATGCATGTGTCACGGGATACCAGATTCCCGCCAACTGCAGGTCTGTCAGTTGACACCTATTTAACATGTGTGTGCATCAGGGTTAACTACTGGTTTCTAGTGCAGGATGGCGACATAATTAACATTGATGTGGCTGTATACTTAAATGTAAGTTCCCGATTCATCAGTTCACTTTTAGCTTAGCTTGTCCTTTTATTTCTTCTTGCTTCTTTAGTTCCTCAACATTTAGCTCTAGATTTGTGACTTGCTCCCGGTGGCAGGTGACTGAAGAGTGTTTGGAGAAAGGGATAGCTGTTTGCAAAGATGGGGCTCCTTTCAGGAAAATTGGAAAAAGAATTAGGTATCATTTGACTACATCGTTGGCTTGTAATTCATTGGATTCAGAGAGAATAATATTCTGTTGCATAAAGTGCATATTTGTCAAGGAAGAGTAGAGTGATATGGAGCCAACTTAATTCAATTATTCTAATCTGATAACTGCCACATCCTACATAACAAGGCGTGAATATGGTCGTACTTGTTCGTGTCAGTAGCAGAGGTAATGCATCACAGGTTTAGGGACCGAGGTTTTTAACCGTTCCTACTATCCAGTAAGAACATTTTTTTTTCCATAACAGCATAATACAATAGTTATTGCTTCATTGGCCATTCATACTAACGGTTTGAGCATGAAAGTCAAAATTCCTGAAAAGCTGCTAAACTTTCTGGCGATAATGAAAAACGACAGTATTCATTGTATTTTGATTATCTAGTTTTATCGCATGAATAAACATTTTGATTATAATGTTAACCTTTCAAATGAATAAACATTTGAATTGCTTCAGATATCTTGTTTCACCGAACCCGCAACATGCTTCTAATTACTTGGGGAAGCCGAATTCTTCCCTGCTCTCCTCTTTAGCGACTCTGTACGAGTTTCTATTACTATACTAGTTGAAAGCTTAACCCTGAATCCAAGTTGATTCATCGGAGTCACCTAGTTTTGTTCTTATCTGGCTTATTTTTCTAAAATCAGACCCCTTTTTTTTTTTCCTTCTTCTCTTAAATCTGGAAAATCTATCTTAGGCCAGTGATTAATATCTGTGTAAGTATATATCACACAGATTTTCTGGGAAATGAGCCGTACAGGACCTTTAACGAAAAATTGAATGTAAAATATCGAATGGCTCATGAGGTCAAAAGGTTGAGCATATCCAGAAGCAGAATCCAACAATCTTACAGGTCACAAATAACAGTAATGAGATGCAATCAAATAACAGACAAGTCGGTCGATTCAAAAACCAATTTTATTGTAAACCATCTATAGCAAGTTGAAGTGTTAAGCAATACACTAGGGAAATCATCCTCCTTTTCTGGCTTTCAGGGTGTGATGCAGATTTTTCTTGATCCATGACCTGCACGAACTGGGTCAATTTGGTCCTCATCTCTTCCCGGATCGGATCCATCTCAGCATCAATGAGTTTCATAAGTTCATCTCCGGATTTCTCTTCCAGAGGAATTGATCCATGGATATTACCTAAAATAATAAATGAAACATATTACCTAACACAATAAATTGACAAGCCCATCAAATAACTTAAAAATTCAATTTTGATAAGTGGAACACATTACCTGCTTTTTTGTTGAGGTCTACCTTAAATCTTGGTTTGGAGGGGTCAGCTGATGGTATGTTGGTCAAATTCACAGTATCTCCAATTTCAATCTTGTTGTGCTCGAGAAAATTTGTCCAAGCGATGTGCGCAGATCTCTTCTCAGGATTTTCAATATTAGGCTTCTTGCTGTACACCACATTATGGTCCCATGCTTTTCCATCTTTCTCAATAGTAAAGTACTCAGGGTTATTTCCAAAGGCTGCATTAACAATACCAGTAGGGAATATCTGCAACCAAAGAATACTTAGCAACGACGATAGTAATCCAAAAATTTATAACTATATAGAAGAATTGTTATCGTTACCAGACGATTTTGATGGGATTTTTTTTATCTCAATCTTGTATGGTCCCTGGGGTATCTCTTCCCTCGTGTTCTTCACAGGGATCTAAGACAAAAATTATAAATACATAAAACTATCCTTATTATTATTATTTTTTTTTACAGCAAATATATTTATATCCATTACGAAGGCCACAAAATAGCCACCAAAGGTACAACCAGACAAAGCGAGCGAGGCTCGCTATTCATAATACCACAACCAGAGTTTGTAATGCATGGTAATCTAAGGGATAAATTAAAAACAACACGAACCGAAATTGCAAGACGAGATAGATGGGATTTGATTTGTTAAGAATCACAGATGGGATTTGATTTGTTAAGAATCACAGCTTCATAGGGACGGACAATTAGCACAAACCATAATGCATGCCTAAATTTAGTCAAAACAAATAAACCTAGAGCGATTAACATAACAGAATTAGTAGTACATAACATCTGAAATAGAATAACAGAAAATACATCATAGAAGCATTGCAGCCTTATTATTACAAGACGAGATAGATGGGATTTGATTTGATAAGATTTTACTACCTCTAGCTAGGGAAGCTTCAACTGCACCTCAATATTCTCCTTTTGCGCCATGTTCTTCTTCTTCTCGATCTCCTGATTCCCCTCTTCTTCCTCAGGGATCGATCGAGTATAATAAGCGAAAATAGAGAAAACAGAGAGAACAGAGAGAAATCGAGAGAAAATGTGAGTGACAGAGAGAAATGTTAAGATTTTATTACCTCTAGTTGGAGAAGCTTCAACTGCATCTCAGTATTCTCCTCTTGCGACATGTTCTTCTTCATCGTCTTCTTCTTCTTCTCTATTTCCTGAGCCCCCACTTCTTCCTCAGGAATCTCCCTCTCCCTCTGTAATAACAAAGTAATATGAACTCAGAGGAAGTCTATTATGAAAGATTTTACAATAATCATCCTAATCGATCGAGTATAATAACATTAATAATAATGTTACCTGATGCAAGAAAACAAGAGATGCTCCTAATATAAAAGAAGCACATAGATTCTAATTAACATTAATAGATTTTACTAGCCAAGTGCCGCGCATTGCTGCGGAATTTTGAATTTTTTAACTTAGTACTTTATTTATATTGTTTACACCTAAAAATATATATTTGAATATTGATAAAATAATGATTATTTACATCACAACACCAATTTAAAGAATAATTTTGATATCTAAAAGTTATAAGAATAATTAGTATATTTGGCTTGTAATATATACTATATAAGAAACAAAAGTGTGGGGGTGAATGGAAGGAAAAAGTGGAAGAAAGCCAGAATATTTATCCACCATACATATGTATACAAGTGTTCAGGTCTTTAACTGTTCTTGCGGTTGATTTAACTTTTGATGCTATGGATGAAGTTTCAGGTCTTTTTTGCTTGATCAGATCTCACCGAATTTGAGGAAACTCGAGGTTCAGGTAAGTAATCATCAAATATAGGCATGACTCTTAACTATATAGATAGTACTGCATTTAATTAATATGTCTTGTGCATGCTTTTGGTTCCTTATTGATATGTGGTAGGTATTCCCGTCTGATAAGATTGATGGCAAGAATCCTGTTCAAGATTTACTGAAAGCTGAGGATTTCGTAGATTTTTCTTTTGACCTTGGTGTGGAGAAGGATCCAGAAATGGATTTCATTGAGGTGGTACTTGCCAAAGCCTCGGTTTTGCGTAAATTGCATGTTGAGCCCGCGCGTTGGACAACAAGGGAGGAAAGATTCAAGATTCAGGAAAAATTGAATGCGTTTCGACGTGCATCATCACAAGTACAAATCATATACCCTATGGCTAAATCTGTGGGATGTATATGAAATGGCATAACTACCAATGGGCTTGTAGCTCATTGGCACTCTTGTGTCAAAAACACAAGTGGGGTGAGGTCTCGAATTCGAGTCTCACTCTCCTCGACTAGTATAAAAAAAATAAAATGACATAATCAAAACTTAATTGTCTGGTGCGGTTGACCTCCCATAAACAAATAGAGATATGGTTTATAGTTGGTTTGGGGTTGGGCTAGCAGATGGCTTAACTGGGCCTTACACTACAATATCATATGTTAAGATAAAAATCTTTACGGAATACCAAAAGAGTAAAATCATGGTGTAATTGGGGACAAGAATGAATCTATATATAATTATAATAAAGATTGATCCCAAGTTTGAGTCCTAAGTATGTTAATTCTTTTAATTATTCTTAAAAGTGTCTTAATTCTTTTTTTCCTTTTCTTTTGTAAATGTAAAAAGCTAAAAGAAGAAAACATTGGGCTGGTAATTCATTTTCTTTTTCTATCATATTTAAAAAAAATGTTTTCTTTTTCTATCATAATCTGCTAGGCTAATCAAGTGCCAACTAATTTTCTTTTAAGTATATTTTTTCTGGCCATAATTTTTTATGGATCTTTTCTGGTCATATTTTTTTTTTTGGATGTAGCTAAGTACATACACAACTGCTGTATGGTGGCATGCTCACGTGTGTATCCGTAATTATTTTTTGTATTCTTTTCTAGAATCATGTGTAATACGCACGTATTTTATGTGGAAGTAGCTATACATAGGTAGCATTTGAAGGTATTCGACGAAAAAAAGAAAAGGTGGATCTGGAGGTCATCGATTTTAATAATTATCCTGTTTTGCAAAGAGAATATCTGAGAGTAAATCTGATGACATATGATCGTGGGGATATTGTATGATTAATTCTTTGTATTCATGATGAATCCCACATTTGAAAAATTTTGAAACGCACAAAAAAAAGATAAATGATTAAGAATTACCTTAAGTTCATATATCAAAGATTGGTTGGGTGCATGGGTTAATTAATAATTTGTGGTTCCACAGACAAGAAGTTACTATCCTTCTATTCTAAGGGTAATTTCTAATTAATTCAAAAGATAATCATGCTTGATAACTTTTCCAAATCTTAATGAAAAAGACATATGTTTACCTCATATTTTTTTGGTATCTCTCTAACCAAAACTATTATCTCCACTAAAACAAAAGGAAGCTTCTTTTGGTTTACGGTTTGGTAACTGTGTTTGTAATTATCGTGAGTTATCAATAAGAGTAATCGTGTATATCAAAAAAAAAAAAGCTTCTTTTGGTTTAAACTAAAAAGTCACATCGACGAAAATATTTAGGGTATATACTTAGACTTCAAATTTTTGTTGATGAATGTAATTAAGGCTTCCAACATTATAAATCAAATGAATTAGTTCCCGCGAGCTATATATACCTGAGTGGAAGAACTTTAACTTATATGCATCTAAAAGTTTAAGAGGAGAAAGAGGACTATCCGCCAAAATATATTTTAATAAGTAAATACCACCTCCGAAATCCCATTTGCTACTATATACACATCAACTATACTGCATGTCTGTGCAAGAGGGAAAACATTATGCATATTAATAATATATACTTCACTTCTTCTTTTCCTCTCTCTCCCCCCCTTGTTCATCAATAGTGCTTTAATTATCTCTCACTTTCTTTTCCTTTCTTTTTCCCAGGAAGATCCCACATTGCTTTAGTCATAGAAAATGTAGATTGCATATTCCCCGCCCTTCACTATGTTGCAATTCACTCAAACCCCTCTTTGGTTTCCCTTGCACACAATCATGCTTCTAGAGAGACGGGGAGTGGGGAGGCAAATTAATTTTTGTGCATGACCTCACATGCCTCATATACTTACTATATATATATATATATATTATTGCATTAAAAGAGCAAAAGCATAATCAAACAAAATATGATTCGAGTTTTGACAATTAGACTTATAATGACCCCTCTGGTTCCTTGAATTCTAAGGAACTCTGATTGGATTTAGGGTCTACCTCGCATCTCCTCTATCTTCAGCAATTTATAAATTAGCATAAAAAGGTGCTAGCAAATCTCACATGAAAGGCAAAAAAGGAATAATGATAGAAAGAGAAAAGCACAAGCACACGCACATACGCACAAACATATACACACACATCTCATGAACCATCTTTATATCTCACATTAATACATTAAAGATCACCAGAGTAGCTAGCCCTCAACCTTCAAAAACCTTCCCACCTGTCAGTCCAACCCAGTGACACGTCAGCAAAATAGGACCCACCTGTCAGTCCAACCCAGTCGTCCCAAACTCGAAATGGGTCACCCTTTCCGCGTCCCGACCCATAAAAAAACGATTCCTAGATTTTATTTTCCAATTTTTTGGCAGCTTAAAGACTCGGGTCCAAGAAGAAATGAGAAACACCTGGGCCTGTGGACTGTGGAATGGAATCAACTCCTTTTCTTTCTATTCTTTTGGTCGTCTGTGGAATCAACTTAAACGTGTGCTTTTGACCCAAAAAAACTTAAAAAACAAACGTGTGCTTTGACCCAGAAAAAAGATTTTACTAAAACTATTCCATGAGCCTGTAGGCCAGATTAAATTCAGATATTGGCCCATCCCTTGATGACTACACCGACTAGATTGCATATTTGCTTCCCGTTTTACTATCGCCCAGTTTCTGACACGTGTTTGCCAATACAGATTTGTCACACGAGTGACTTTGGCAATTCATGAAAAAACAAGTTACATATAGTGACTATATATCCTTGATAAAAAGAAAAAATAAAAAGACTACATATCTGTTGTAAATTGTGTGTTTTAATGTAGTATATAGATTGATGAAATTGAAAATTTGCAGGAAAGGAGAAGGGGAGTAGCAGAAGCAGAATGAGGAAGAGGAGCTCGGGAAGATGAGCTAGTTCAATTTTTCATTCTATAACTCAGATATTAATACAAGAGGTAGGTAGGATAGATATAACATCCACTCAATAAAAACACGTTTTATAACACTCCCCCTTGGATGTTATTATGTTTTGGGTAGAATACGCTTGGGGAGAACTGCCTCNAAACACCACGTGTTCCTAAATAATACCGACGCCTCCCTTCTCGTTTGTGTTCCTACTTCACTTTATATTCTGCAAATCAAACTTTGAATGTTGCATATCAAATCAACAACTTTCAAGTGACCAGACTCATCACCAATGGCCTCTGCATGCAGAATCCACACAGTCCCTTCTCTAAAACCCTCTAACCAAATTTCCATTTTCCCTTCTCGATCCCCAAAACAATTGGGTTTTATCAGCTCTCAAGGTTTAGCCATCCAAAGATTCACAAGTCTAGCAACAACTCATCAGGATTCCTCAAGAAGATCAAGAAAAAGCTCCAAGAACATCGTCCCCCGGGCTTTCTTCATCAACAAACCCCACCACCCCCCACCAGAATCTCGAAAACCCTGTAAGTACTACTTATCTAAATATGCCTATAGCCAATTAATTAAAATTGATATGATTTTCATTCTTGCATGCATTTTCTTTGGTTCCTTTTCTTTAGCCAATGTTCAGGAACTATATGTGTACGAAATAAACGAGCTAGACCGAGGTAGCCCGGCAGTTCTACCCCTGAGTGAGACCCCGCAAAACCTACTAGCCAAACTTGTACCTTTCACCAGGAAACTGGCTATAGGTGACCTTGTACCCTTCACCAACAAGCTCTACACAGGAGACTTGAAGAAACGGATTGGTATAACATCTGGACTCTGTGTCCTAATCCGACATGTTCCGGAGAAGGGAGGTGACAGGTACGAGGCAATCTACAGCTTCTACTTTGGTGACTATGGCCACTTGTCGGTTCAAGGAGCCTACCTGACCTATGAGGACACTTACTTGGCAGTGAAAAGTGGGTCTGGAATCTTTGAAGGTGTTTATGGACAGGTGAAGTTGCATCAGGTTGTGTATCCTTTCAAGATATTCTACACATTTTACCTGAAGGGGATACCCGATTTGCCACCTGAGCTTATGGGAAAACCGGCAACTCCATGGCCATTGGTTACACCTACTCGCGCTGCCAGGTCCACTGAGCTTAGTGCCACTATCCCTGGCTTTACCAATTGATGACGTTCTTGTAGTTTTAATATATTTTTTTTTTTCATTCTCTCCATGGAAACTATATCCGGGGTTGTATCACATCGATTGGATGTCTTTTTTAGCAATGACAAGAAAATCAGTAATCCAAAATGGAGCATTACCAAACTGGTATTGGTATGGCCCCTCTCCCAACGATTATGCCTTCCAATCAGGAATTGTTAATGTACATTTCCATTCTGTAGTCTTACTCTAATTAGAGCAATGTATAAATTAATTATATTTATAATGTTCTTGCAATTCAACCAACCTCCAATACTTTTTTTGGGATATAATCTTTACCTTCCTTTTCATGAGTTATGATTTATGGAAGATTTTAATAAAATGGTAGTCTGCATCTACAAAATCACTTTTTAGGATTTTTTGAGGATGCGATTTTTAAAAGTTAAAAGACGTATAGAACAGAGGGATATTTTTTTATAAAAAAAAAAAGAGAGAGAGATGGGCGAGGGCCGGGCCCAGGGGATAGTGGATTCATGACCATGCTTACCTTGCTTGTCAAAAATGGGCCTGGATTGTTGGATCAAATCAATTTCTTAAAAAAGAATGACAGAAAGCCCACTAACAGCATAGTGGATTACTTGAGTATCTGGCGTTGTTTTATCAAAAGCACAGGAAAAAAAATTTGCTTTTTTGACGCTTTATCCACATCATTTGCTTGACATGCTTTTTTTTAGGGATTAAGGCCCCGGAAGTCCTAAAACTTTAAGTCAGATTCCTTTTGAGTCCTAAAATTGGTTACTTAGCCAACCAAGTCCTAAATCGTTAATATAAAATCCATTCAAGTCCTAAGCTCAGTTTCTGTTAGTTAATGCTGACGTGGCTTACGGTAAATTGGAAAAAAAGAAAAAGAAAATCAATGAAAAAACAAAAATGACAAATTTGCCCAAGATCTATTTATTAAGCGTACCCTGTAAGCTTACTCTCCCTCAACTGTAAGCTAAAATTTTAAAAAATCGAAATGAAAATGAAAAGCCATAAAAGAAACCCAGCCATTTGTTGTTTGGTATTTTTTGCTCGTGGTTTAGTGGGTGGTTAGCCATGAAAGAGCTTAAGCTGTGGGGTTTTAAGATCAAGCAAACAAGAGGGTGCCAAAGAGTGTGAAGGATTCTGGAATAGACAAAACCACAAGCACAAAGTTGTTATATCCTTGGTGAAAAGAAGATAGGTATGGATTTTTTCATTTTTTTAGGTTATTTCGTTTTGTTTTTTTTTTTGTTTTTGTTTCTTGAGAGCATTTCGTTTTGTATGGACAAAACCACCAGCACAAAGTTGTTATATGCTTGGTGAAAAGAAGATAAGTATGGGGGTTTTCATTTTTTTTTTAGGTTATTTCGTTTTTTTTGTTTTTTGAGAGCATCTCGTTTTGTTTTTGAGATGCATGTCAATGACTGAAAAGAAACATGGATGTACTCACTCGGCCACAAAAAATGGTCCTTATTTACCAGTAGTACCACTTGATTATTGTTGGAAATTTATGATTTATGCTGGATAAATGTGTGAAATTTTTGCAATGGTGTCAATGTAATTGAAGATAAACTTTGGGGTTTTGTTTGTTTATGCAACAATGTAGTTTCTGCGCTGCCTGTGGTCCCTCATTGCAAACGGGACCAAGCTTTTACTAATGCTGGGCTTTGCTTCTTTTTTTATCCAACCTAGAAAGTGGATGTTTTGATGTTATCATGTCATTGTTAAAATCCTTTCAGCATGTGTTATACGCATGTGTTAAGGTTTTTAACATTAATTTAATACTACTGCAGGATGGGTTTTGTCCATGTCTTTTTTGGGGGCAATTTGATTCTTCATCCGACATTGGAGTATACCGGTGGATTTAGAGCAATAACTAACATTGATACTCATGTTTTCAACAGTCGAGTATTTGGTTCGTGGGCAGAAGATCTTGGTGTATCAAATCCTACTGGGAATGAATATGGTGCATGTGGTACAGATGTGTTATTACATGTAGAGTTAGATGAAACTTGTGCAAGGAATATATGTGCCATGGTAGAAAAGGGTGATATCTTTGTCATCATAAATAGTGAGGGACCTTTGGGAGAGTGTAAGGTTGGGACTGCCATACCTAATGACCATTGTGTGCTTATGTATTCTGACATGTTCACAGGATACAATGAGAATAGGGATGGAGATGGAGGACATAGTAATGATGTGTGTGGCGTAGGAGGAGATGATGATGATGGAGTTATAGATGGACATGATGGTGTAATAGATGTAGAAATTGGTGTTAATGCAGGAGTGGATGGAATGGGTGCATTTCTGAAGTTACAGCAGCTGAAATCGCAGCAGATTTGGGAGTTACTAGGTGCACTCTAAACATTGATTGGGCCTCTTACACTGATGTGCATATAAATCCAGAGGTTGATGGGGATGAGTTAGTATCAGATCCAGACTATGATCCAAACAAAGCAGAAGGAGCTGAAGAACAGGAAGAAGAATATGAAATAGGAGACATCGAAGAGCTTCAAGATGATGACAAACACTTGGGGTTGGTTCCTTCAAACACTAGTTGCTGAACTTGGGATTGCTAATAGTGGTGAAGGCTGGGTTTTCATTTCTGATCAACATAAGGTAACTATTCTAAATCGATGTACTACTGTCTTTTCTTTACATATACAAGTACATGATGTTATCTAATCATTTGATTTTCTTTTTTTTGTATTTCTTGCAGGCTTTACTATCAAGTATTGCTAACATTCTGTCAAATGCTGAGCATCGGTATTGTGCAAGACACATATATGCAAATTGGAGGAAGAAGCATTCTGGAAAACTCATGCAGAGGGCTTTTTGGAGGTGTGCAAAGTCTTATAATGTGGCTGAATTTGGGGCTAACATTGATGAACTTCATAGAGAAAATGTGGATGCATTTAATGACATTTTGAAGATCAATCCAAAGTTTTGGTGTCGGGCTTTCTTTTCTTCCGAGTCTAAATGTGACATTGTAGACAACAATCTTTGTGAGGCTTTTAATGGAAGAATTGTCGAAGCAAGGTGCAAATCCATATACTCAATGCTTGAGGATATCAGGACTCTTGTCATGCAAAGGTTGAAGACAAATCAGGAGCTTGCTAAAACATGGGAAGGTAATTATGGGCTTAGAATAAGGAAGCAAATACATAGCAACATGGTTCAAGCTAATGATTGTTACCTGGCCTTCACGAGTGGTTCGGAATATGAGGTGCTACATAGGGGTCATAAATTCATTGGTAACTTAAGGAGGAGGACATGTATCTGCAGACAATGGGACTTGAGTGGCATTCCATGTTGTCATGCCATTACTGCCATTTATTCGGAGAATGGCAGTACCGTTGAAGATTATGTGTCTCATTGGTTTGGCAAGGAGAAATATATAAAGGCATACCAGCATATAGGAACCGGAGTTCCAAGTTCTGAGTTTTGGCCATCATTGGGGAAACCTCCTACACAGCCACCACCACATAAAATACCTATTGGCAGACCACAAAAGAATAGGAGAAAAGAGCATAATGAGTTGCACAATGGCCACAAAATGACCAGAAAAGGCTCAAAGATTGTTTGCCAAATTTGTTTCCAAGAAGGTTATAATAAGACAACTTGCACACATAAAGACAATCCCAACTTTACTCAACCGAAGCCAAAGCGTAGACAACCAAAGTTATATGTAAGATTAGTTTGCTATGTTCATAATCTTTATTGATGTTTTATGTACCGAATTGATTCTGTCAATGTTGTTTATGCAGGTAAAAAGTGCTGCAAAGAAACAAAGAGTGGAAGAAGAAACATCTACTGCATTTGGTGTGTTTGTGGATCAACAAACAGGTCAAGTTATTTTGAACGTAAGGACAATATGTCATTACTTCGAGTACATCACACCTCAAGAGTTGGCAAGACGAAGAGATGCAATAGTGAGAGGCAAACAACAAATGACCGAAGATAATGTTGCTGGGAATTAAGAATCACATGACAAGAGACCATGAATTGCTTCTTCATGTTTTTTGCTAATTTTGTTTGTTTTTATTATAAGGATGGTATGTTTCTAGTCATGAGCAACTGAACTTTGCATGGATTAGTTATATGCCCATTAACTCGAAGTCATAACTTTGTGTGCCGGCTGGGCATGTTTTTGTCAATAGTTCGGGTTCTAGGCAATGAAATAGTATTATTCTTACTCCATTTTATATATAGTTTAACTTTGAAAGATTGTCTGAGTTTTACCTTGAAAAAAAAAATTTAGCAAATATTAAAATTTTATAATTTTTTCCCAAGTGATTAGATGCATTTTGCCAAATTTTTCATAATTTTTTTGTTAAATTTTACACTAGATAGATTCTACAAATAACTTTTTCGCACCTGATATTTTTTTCAATTTTAAGCTGTATCAGTCTTGTTGCTATATTGCATAATTATGATAAAATTTGAATCTTGCAATTTTTAAAAATTATAATTATTTTTTTACAAATTAAACTTACATAAACAGCACCATGTAAAAATAATATAATATAAATTTAATTATAAGTTTCTTATGGGTTAACTTTAAAAATGAATTCAGTATGTTTTTTTAGTATAATGGAATGGTATTTATGACATTCCAAATTTAAATTTCCTTTTCTTATTATTGATGGGTTGAAGCGGCCAAATGAATTTTTAAGAGGAAGCTTTGTAGTTAGATTAATCAGGGCATTATGGTCATTATGATGACTTGTCAATTTTTTTTTAAAGTTAACGCCTCAAACTAACGGCAACTTAACTTAGGACTTACATGGATTTCATAATTAAAAGTTTAGGACTTGTTTGGCCAAATAATGAATCTTAGGACTCAAATAGGATCTGGCCTAAAGTTTTAGGACTTTTGCAGCCATTATCCCTTTTTTTTATAATCATAGCTTCCCCATCCATTTTGCTAGCTCTAAATAATTTAATATTTTATTATGGGGATTGAGAGGATTCTCACAAGAAATTTTTGTAGTGGGTCCTCTCAAGTTTGATTAGTTGTAGATTTAATCTTAAATTTTAATATATTAAGAATTCAAGTATTCAACTATATAGAAAATGAATGTCCAGTTTTATTTTACTTCTTAAATGATACACGATAGATTAGGATAAATCATAAGAGGGAAAGATAGAACTTTTAAGGTATATTGAAATAATAAATAAACCTTTAACAAGAAAAAAAAGATAATTTATTAACTTAATTAGGATTAAGTGGTTCATAACTAATTTAGGAAGTCCTCACCATAAAAATTCTGGAATTCCCAAATATAAAATTTTATTATCCTGATCAAAGCCTAGGTGGCAATATTTACTAGTATGGACTCTATTTTTAGTATCTCCCCAACCGCTTTCCTATATACCACTCCCATTTCAATATTTTATTTCCTTTTCCCTCCTCCTACCTTGCTCCTGCTTTGCTTTATTTATACTATGTCAGTCTAGCTTAGAATGTTGCATATCGATATTCAATCAAACTTCAAGTAATGGCCTCTACATGCGTAACTACATCTTCACTCAAACCATTTAACCCAATTCCCAATTCCCCTTTTCAATCCCCAAGCCATTTCGGTTTCACAAACTCTCAAGCTTTTGCCACCCAAAGATTCACCTGCGTCTCAACAACTCATCAGCATTTGTCAAGAACATCAAGAAAATGCTCCAAGAACATCATTCCGCCCCGGGCTTTCTTCTCCAATTGCAAATCCGAGTCCCCATCGGAATCTAAAAAATCCGGTAAGTACTTATTCTAAGTATGCTTAAAATTAACTAGCTATAAATCCACTTTACTTAAAAACTTATACAAGCAGATGCATTTTGAATTGGTCCTATATATTGTTAGCCAATGTTCAAGAACTACATGTGTATGAGATAAACGAGCTAGACCGAGACGGCCCTGCAGTGCTGCCCCTGAGCAAGACCCCGCAAAACCTGCTAGGGAAGCTTGTTCCCTTGACCAAGAAACTGGCTATAGGCGACCTTGTATCCTTCACCAACAAGCTCTACACTGGAGACTTGAAGAAACGCATAGGTATAACGGCCGGGCTCGGTGTCTTTATCCGACATGTTCCAGAGAAGAGAGGCGACAGATACGAGGCAATCCACAGCTTCTACTTCGGTGACTACGGTCACATTTCAGTTCAAGGAGCGTACCTGACGTATGAGGATACTTATTTGGCGGTGAAAAGTGGGTCTGGAATATTTGAAGGTGTTTATGGACAGGTTAAATTGCATCAGGTTTTGTATCCTGTCAAGTTATTCTACACATTTTACCTGAAGGGTATACCTGATTTGCCACCCGAGCTACTGGGAAAACCAGCGACCCCGTGGCCTTGGGCTACAGCTACTCGTGCTGCTAGGGCCACTGAGCTTAGTGCAGTTATCCCTGGTTTTACCAATTGAAGTGGCCCCTTTTTTTTTGTCTTTCTCTCCATTAATGAAATTATATTTCGGGGTTCGTTGATTTGCATTTCCATTGTTATTGTACATTTCCATTGTAGTTTGCAGCAGTACTCGTATTTTTGAACTTTCTTGCAATGCAACCCACTCTACCTATTTTTTCTTCGGTATATAACCTGATAGTTTCTTCTTTATGAGTTCTCAGACATAATAGAGTTATTGAAATATCGATGATTTAAATCATACCCTGCAACTCACTTTAGGATTTTTTATTAGCAATTTTTGAAGTTGGAACTTCAGGTGTTACCCTCCGTTTGGTATCATGGAATTGATTTCAATTCCAAGAATTGAAATCAATTCCTTAGTTTGGTATAATTCTACTTCACTTAAGATAGGAATTGAATTCCATTTTTTATTTTTGGAGCAATATTTTGGTAATATTTCAAATCCAAGCAAAACCTATCGGATTTGGAATTCAATTCCATTGGATAAGTATTGGTATGTCTAAATGACAAAAATGACCCTAAACTCTTATTTTAGTTTTTTTAGTAAAAGGACAACTTAGGTAATTTTAACAATTCAATTGATAATTTGATTTATACCAAACATTGGAATTGAATTCAATTCCTCATTATTAAAAAGTATACCAAACATGGAAATTGATTTCATAATGAATTCTAATTCTAAATTTTTAATGATTTGAATTCAATTCCAATTCCAAATTGATACCAAACCGACTGTTATGGAAAACAAAAGAGAGATTGTCTTTAACCAAAGAGGGCCTTGACCATGAGAAATTTAAGGGGTGTGAAAGGTTTTAAGATAAAATTCTATTTTTGAGTATTTGAATAGATCCAGGCCCACTCATGACCAGAAGGGAACAAGCTTAAGTCCACAGAAAGCCCGCTATCAGGGGATTGGACACATACTAAACCGCATATATAGTATATCAATCACTGCAAGGTCCCCCAACAAAAACATGGGCTTCTAAACCTACAACAAGTTTCTGACCTCTCTTAGAACAGAAACCAGAAAGAAAGAGAAAGTATCCGAGGTTTTAGTATTTTTTTTTTCCGTAACAAAACAAAGACATGTTTTAGTTCCACATTAGTTCCATTTCTTTCTTTATTTCTCCATTTTCTTCCTGAAAAGAATTTTTTCATTTCATACTTTCCAACTTTACAAAACAATGTGCTTTGAATAACCAAATCTCCAGGCTCTAGCTATTTAGCTCGTTCCTTTAGGGGGATTGTGAGAAGCGCAAGGCGAACACTTCAAGTTGGGTGCCGCAGACGGTACTAGACAGCGAAATGGAGCAATTGATGTAAAGAGCAATTAGTGACACACAGATAAAAACAAATAATGACCAGTCGTGTGGCCACCATATGGATCCCCAGGCGATGTGCTTTTCAAGTTTGACCGAGCTCCATCAACTCAGCATGTGACACGTAGCAGGTTGTAAAGTTACTATATAGCATATCTAGGCCATTCTGACTAGCAAGTGGGTATATCATATGCTAAATTGGTGGAGATATAGCACTGAGGTAGATATATCAGAATCCACAGCTGTAGATCCAAATATACGAATTTCTTTTGGCAAATTTTATCTTTCTTAATACCAATGATTAAGATGCAACCAATACAAGTTAGTGAAATTGAAAGATATTCTTCCAGTCTATGATGGTTTATTACTGTGTTCTGATAGGCGAACTCCCCTTTGAGGAGGGTAATGTCAGGATATATTTGGGAATCCAGGCCTTGATGAAATGGGCGATGTTAACATGCATGCCTCTTTTTCTTATCCAACAAAAACAATGTAAAAATTTGACAAAAATTGAAAAAGTTAACAATCCAGCAGATTTAAGCTTTTCAATAAGTTAGTTATCCATCTTAATACTACTTACCCAAGTAGGTTTAATTAACTTTCGAGTTTTGATGGGATCCGGTGTATTTTTTTATAGCATAAAAAATTCGTTTGAATAAGTATTTACAAATGAACCTTACAATTTACTAGAGTTTTACAGTCAAGCCAAGCTAAATTAAGCAGGAGGAACTGGATTGATAATTACATTAAGTGACATCATATATTACTTTTTTGTATATGTATTCAATGTATTCATAATGAAGAGTAGTTTCACATTCTTTCTTTCACAGCTTTTTCCAGAACTGGGATCAAGTGCCTAGGATCTTATAAATACTAAATTTTATAATCCCTTGAAGGACAACTGCCTAGCTATCTATATAACGGGCATCAGGAAAGAATAACAGTAAAAGCATTAATATCTGTAAGCTGCGTAATCCATGCATGCATGGAAGTAGTGACTTTTAAAAGCAAAACAAGGCCAACAAATTTTGAACATAAAGGACAGGGATAACAAGGCCAAACAAAAAGGACAGATGATAAAGAGGAGGAGAAGGAAGTTAGCTAAGCTAGGGCATATGGATTGACACATTATAGGGTTAAAAGCGGCAGGAACAGAGAAGCCTGAAAATGAATCATACCAGTATCTGTTTGTAGTTGCTCTGAAAAGGAAAAAGGTAGCTCTTTGGGTGAAACCCCAAAAACAGCAAGAGCTCAGTGGTCCATTAATGTCACTCTTTTCTCTCTTTCTCTCTCTCTCCCAATTTTATCTCACCGTGACTGACAAAAGAGGCTTGATCAAAGTGTTTGTAGTGGTAGTCGAAGCTCAGAGAGAGACACTGAACCCACACATCACTCTCTTTCTATTCTGCTTTTCTCTCTGTGATGCATGAGTATTTGACAGAGAAAAGAACGTCCTAGGCCATGTATATGAATCCATGGCAAATGCAAAGCTGTGATGATGAACAGTAGAATCTGTGACTCCACTGTGCGTGTGTCTTCATGTCATGCTCTCTTAGTCTTATCTCTGCAGTCACTACTGAATTTACTTGACAAATAATGCAATGGTCCCTATATAGCTAGCTAAAATCTCTACCTTTCACAGACCAGAAACACGCACAAGGGCACTACTTAATTAGCATCAGCTATATATGTATTGAAGAACTCATGAAGAAAGAAAACAAATTCTGGCTATTGCTGAAGTACTCTTTTCAATAGTAATTAGATGAGATGAACAGAACGACTAGCCAACGCATAGAACTTGGGTTTCTATTTTACTCTTTGTCCTCATCCTCTCTCTCCCTTCTATCTCCCATACATCTCTCTCACACACACAATTCACGCTAAACACAGATATTACACCGAAACAGTAACTGACAGTTCTTAATCAAACAGAACTTTAATTACCCTAAATAGCACATAGAAACATATGCATGATTAATTAAAAGCGAACAGGACCACGACCGGCTCCAGCTCCAGCTCCATTACGTTGTACTTCATTGTTATCACCATGATCCCCTTCTTCTTCTTCTTCTTCTTCCTCCTCCTCTTCTTCTTCGTCCAAGTCACACAACTCCACGCTGTGGGCTGCATGTCCATCCCCAAAGGCACGAACATGGTCCTTAAGGGACCTCTTGTGCTTAAAATCAGACCCACATATACAAAACCAGAGCTTACCGCAGTTCTTCTCGTGCGTCCTCCAGTCTCCTCGAACAGCAAATATCCTTGAGTGGCCTTGATCTTGGGTGCTCTATGTTGTTCTTGCATCCTTCAGCGCAGCAATAGCAAGGCAGTCTTAGCATTGAAGAAGCTTGCTTTGTTCCTCTCAGCGAATCAGGGCCCTTCCTATACTGTGAACCGTGCCCCCACATATGCATCTAATTATCAAAAGAGAAACCAATCAGAAACCAAGAGACGGCAAACACATGTCAAGTGCAATTGAAACATGTTCAAAATGGAGAATCAGAGAGACATATTAAAGTATATGTTATTATCATGGAAATTAAACCTGCATGTTGTTGTATCTATTGAATGATTTGTTGCAGACAGAGCAAGAGAACTGAGTGGGGCCGACAAGAATTTGTGCTGGAGAAGGAATCCAGTATTGTCCTTCAGCGAGAGGGTCCATGTGATGATTAATATGGTTGCCTGCAGTAGCGCTAACTCCACTAGATGGAGGAAAGATGTGAAGAGCTACTGTTACACTGCTATTTTCGCTACTAGGGTTTTCGCGTAGTACTGAACTATGAGTCCGGTTTGACGCGGAGGAGAAGCCGTGGTTGCGGTACCTAGGGAGGTGCCGGTGCTGTCCAGGAGGGCTGAGAGAAAGAGAGAGTTGGCAATTTTCATCTTCTTGGTCATCAGCTTCTATACAGGCGCTTTCGCTGGAGGACAAGTAGGTGAAGGAAGAAGGATTTTGCATGGCGGAGATTTTAATTTACACGATCGAGGGAGGGACAAAGTGGTCGATATAGCTAGCTAGCGAGAGAGATAGTTGTGTGTGTGCGTTTTTTTGGAGAAGAAAGGTACTAAGGAAATGGAATTGCTAGGGTAGGGTACTAGGCCACGGTGAATGATATAGAGGAGGGGAGACTGATAATATTTTTGTCTTGTGGAGGAGTATATGCAAATTTTGGTCAAGGGAAATAGTATTGGTTATGGGTTTAGAGAGATCAGCAAGAGAGAATATAAAGCGAGACCACATGGGGGTAAAAGAACTGTAGTTAAGTAGTAGCAATAGTAATATTGGATTTGGTGTTGTGTTTGTTTGGAAATGGGAGGAGACAGAGAACCGGCAATGGAGGAAACGTGGAGAAAGATGCATAGGTTATCGTACCAACAGTAGTATGCTCGATTCTCGAGCTGCTCCTAATTATTTCTTGCTTTCTTTGTATCTGCCTTCTTTTTGGAGTCCAGTTTTTTTTCTGCCCATATATATGTATTCAACACTGGTTGTCCTCTTCCTCTTTCTCACTCGCTTTCTCTATGAAACTAAAGTGAGACTAAGAGTGATAGAAAATCTTTTGTACGAAGACATGGAGTACTGTTAGTTATAGAATTGGAAGGCATAAGCCTGTTACATATACGTTCATTTTATCACTCCTACTCCCTACTTTTGTTATTTAAAGTTACTACTACAAACTGATTGAGACGTGGACATATGGGAGTAATTAATTAACATAGAGATCACTGAGAGATGTTACCGTACACATATAGCTAACCATTTAATGTTTCCATGCAATTGAAAACAAACAGAAAAAAGGAGAGAAAAAAAAGTCATGCGATGAAGTGAAAGAATCATTTCCTATATCTGTCGCTATCATAAGCACAGTTGATGATTTGTTGGAAGGAAGAGTGTTTATGCTAAAAGGAAAACGAGCTAGCTATGGCAAACTAGCCATCCACGCACATATAATGTCTCAAGCAATTAAGGGTGTGTATACACTTGCTATATCCAACCGTGCAACATTATCTTAGATGTTCTTGTTAGGACTGTGCAGATTTACCGTGCCGACATTTCCGTGCCGATACCGACTCAATACCGACGGTATCGGCTCGGAAAATGAAGGATTTTAGCGCCACCCCCTTGAGTCGTGCCGTGCCGAATTAGCCCCGCCTAGGAATCGGTCGGAAGCCCTCCGAACCGTCGGTATTCGGCACAGGCCGATGCCGACAAGCCCACACGTCCTGAGCCCCACCCAAAGCCTAACCCAAGCCCAAAAATTCACTAACCCAGTAACCTTTACCCAAATCACACAACCCATTTCTCAAACCCAAACACAATTACACAAATTCACAAAACACCTAACCCTAAACTCACCGTCACTTTCCCGTTCTCTACTTCTCTTCTTCTCTATTTCTCTCGAAAACCCTAGCCACACACCACCGCCCGCCGCAGCTCCTCCGAGAACGGCACAACCACCGTTCTCTGTCACAATCAATCACCCCTTCCCGTTTTCTGAAACCCCTCATTCGGCCCCTTCACAAATTTGTCTAATTGAACCCTAACCCCCAATTTGTCCAATTGAACCCTAACCCCCAAACAAATTCGAAACCCTAACTCAAAAATCAGAACCCCAAAACAAAACCCCCAATTAGTCAAACCCTAACCCCAAATCAAATTTGAGCCCCTAAATCCCTAATTCAGACACAGAAAATAGAAGCCCCAATTTCTCGAGCCTTAATCGGCCATTCCCCAATCGAATCGGAATCGAAACCCTAATCAGAAGGCCGAAGTCGCCAACTTGTAAGTATCTTTCTCTAATTGTGTTATTTCTTGCTTTTATGCTTGGATACTTTGTTTAATTGTGTTTAATCGTTGCTGGGAATGTTTTGTTTTTTGTTTAAAGTTAATCGTTGCTGGATTGTTTGTTTATGTTTTCTGTTTATTTGTTTATGAAGATGGAAAACATTGATCACAACAGTGAATCAATGGTGGGAAGTTCTGGAATCCCTGCATCTGAGGAAGCAGCAGCAATGGAGGTTGATAATATGCGGCTGCCTCCAACCCAACAAGCAGTGACGACGACTACAACACCTCCTCCAGGACCTCCACCAGCTACAACTCGAAGCACATTGAATGAAACTGGAGGACCAGGAGCAGAGGCAGTAGACACCACTCAAAACGAGGAAGGAGGAACCCCAAATGCAGAGGCGCAGAAGTTGCTATTGATGAACTTACTCAAGAAACCAAGCAGGGATAGGTCTAAGGTGTGGGAGCATTTCAGTAAGATGGACAGTCCTGGTGGGATCAGAATTGGAAAATGCAAGCGATGCGGGCAAGAGTTCAGAGCTGATCCGAAGAAGAATGGCACTTCTGGTATGTTAGCTCACCTTAAAAGATGCCAATCTAATCATACTCTAGATGATTATGGACAGACTGAATTGATACATGGGGAGGATGAGGAGGGAAAGTCTACTTTATCAACATATAGGTTCGATCAGGAAGCTGTTAGGAAAGCCTTAGCGGGGATGATCATTGTAGATGAGCTCCCTTTTAGGTTTGTAGAGGGTTATGGTTTTAGGAAATTTTTGTCTGTTGCTTGTCCTAAATTCAAAGTACCTTCTAGATGGACTGTTTCTAGGGACTGTCTCCAGTTTTATGTAGATGAGAAGAAGAATTTGAAGGAATTTATTAGGTCTAATAGTGAGAGGGTGTGTCTCACCACAGACACTTGGACATCGATTCAGAGGATTAACTACATGAGCTTAACAGCTCATTTTATCGATAATGAGTGGAAGTTGAGGAAGTATGTGCTGAATCTATGTCCTATAGGTAGTCATAAAGGTGAGAAAATTGCTGCTGCAATTGAGAAATGCTTGGCAGAGTGGGGCATAACTGGTGTCTTTACAATAACTGTGGACAATGCCACCTCTAATGATGTAGCTTTAAACAATTTACAAAGGAAGATAGGAAAGTGGAAAGGGAGTGTAATGGGATGCAAGTACATGCACATGAGGTGTATTGCTCATATTGTGAATCTTATTGTTGGTGATGGATTAAGATGCACAGGGAAGGCAGTGTATAGGATCCGTAGGGCAGTAAGGTATGTTAGGCAGTCTCCAGCTAGGTTGCAAAGATTCAAGGAGTGTGTGCCTCCTAGAGCTGATGGAAGTAAAAGCAAAGCTTTACTGTCCATTGATGTCCCAACTAGGTGGAACTCGACTTTCACCATGCTGGATACTGCTTGCAAGTTTGAAGCAGCCTTTGAGAATTATATGATTGAGGATGATAATTTCAAGAAGGAAATGGAGTCATTTGATAAAGGAGCAGAAGAAGACTGGCCAGGTGTACCTAGTCCAGAAGATTGGATTAATGCTAGGCGCTTATGCAATTGTCTAGGTAATTTCTATGATCTCACCACTTTCTTTTCTGGCACTTCATATGTGACTTGCAACACATATTTTGAGGAAATCATTTCCCTCCTTGGAATGTTGATGGGCTGGATTGATGATGATGATTTGGAAATGAGTATCATGGCCCAGAATATGAAGTCCAAATTTGACAAGTACTGGGGTGACATTGAAAAGTGCAATATGGTGCCATTCATTGCATCAATTCTAGATCCTAGGTATAAACTTGGTTTTGTCCAATTCTCTTTGAGAAAGGTATATGGTGAAGCTACAGGGAACAAATTATGGGAGAAGGTCGAAGCTGCCATCTATGGTATGTTTGAGGCTTATCATTCCATGATGTTTCCTTCAATTCGGACTCCAGCAGCACAATCCACTTCCACCACTGCAGGATCATCATCATCAGCATCAATTCTTGCATCTGGAGGTGTTGATAGTGCTGAAGGAGATGAAGGAGAGAGGGGCAAGAGGAGGTTGTTCAAAGAAGAGCTCAAGCAAGAATATAAGAAGATGAAGCATGGTGGTGAATCAAAAACAGAGCTGGACAAGTACCTTGCAGAGGATGTCGAGGAAGATGTCAAAAAATTTGACATTTTAAGGTGGTGGAGGATAAATTCTCCTCGCTTTCCTGTACTGTCCACTATGGCTCGAGATGTCCTTGCTGTTCCAGTATCCACAGTAGCTTCAGAATCAGTTTTTAGCACTGGTGGCAGGGTTTTAGATCCTTATAGGAGTTCCTTGACTCCAAAAATTGTGCAAGCTTTGATTTGTGGCCAAGACTGGATTAGAGCAGCCATTGCGGATTATAAGAGTGAAATAAATGTAGATGAACCTCCAGCCAATATAGACAGACTTGAGAATGGTACTATCCTCTATCTTATGTTGTTTTTTATCTTTTTATGTATCTTAAATTAATATATTATAATTACAGTGACTTACATGAGTTGTTTTTATTTGTTGCCAGAGATGAGCGACTTGTTGCTTGAAGAGTCCACCATTGAAGTCTGAAATCAAGCATGAGGCATTGGATGATGCAGTAATGGTAAGTTCATTAACTGTGTGCATCTTGTTAACTTTTATATTTTTGCCTCTTCATCATTCACATCATCGGATTTGTATGAGTTTGAAAGCTTAACCTATTACCTATGTACTTCATTCTCAGATTGATAGATTCTGGCATTGGACTTTGGTGGACTTGTGGCGCATTAATCTGTCATGAAGACATGATCATCTTTATGGATTATGTGTTGTATTGTAACATTGCAACTTTGAACTTCCTATCATATTTATGTTTGTTTGGAATTGGGATTGTATATTTTATCATTAAGTGTTTATGCTTCTGAATTTACATTTGGATATTGATCAGCAGTAATATTCTGTTTGAATTTGCTCATAATTGTGTTGAGTTGTGGTATTTCTGGGTTTCTGGATTCCTGGATTTCTGGGTTTTTGATTTTGATTAATGCATGACCTGTCGGCATCGGTTGGAGTCTATGCCGACCGAACCGACGTCGGTTTTAATCGGCACCATGCCGATCGGCATGAGGCCCATATCGGCACGGCATCGGTCGAAAAATCGACCCTTCGGCACAGTGATACCGGCAGTAGATTCGGCTCGGCATATGCCGAACCGACGTTATGCTCACCCCTAGTTCTTGTCTTTCTTTTGCTATAACACAGTGCTTTTTTCATACAGAAAAAAAAAAAGAAGAAATCTTGAAATACAATGCTTTATTGTCCATTGATATACGTAATTGAATTTGCGATGTACGATTAGCTTAATTCACATACAGATTAACTTTCCTGAAAAACATGTCCGAGAGAGAGCTTCTGATTGCGGGCGCAATTCGATATCCAGAACATAAAACGCGGATTATTATAATTTTAGGTAACTATATAATTAGTTTGATCATCAGCTGTTGGTTTCAGCTCCCCAACGTTAATTTAACTTAGTCACGAACACAGTCTAATATGTCTTCGTATTATTATAACCTAGCTCTTAATGGTTCGACACTTCATGTATGGACTATGCACAACATCCAATGGAATCTAAAACCATAAAAAAAGGGAACAAAACTTGACGTTGATGGGCCACCATTATTCTGATTAAACGTTGCCCAAATCTTAAATCCTTTCGGGTTTCTTTGGACAAACCCCGCCAGTTTAGATTTTGCTTATTCGCAAAGCTTCCACAAACACAGGGCGAAAGATGACAACAAGTACTAGGTTTTACCGGTTTAGGATTTCACTTGATTTTGGAGTTGTTTATATACTAGTATATATATATAGGCTCATCTGCTCCCTGACCTCCTCCTGCCTGTGAAGATTATAGGACTATGACGTAACATATCCCTATAATTTTCTTTTTGTCATATATCTCCACAAATGACCATATGCGCCCTTGTGGCCATGACATGACTAATATACCAAAGTTTGGATGTGTGGTGGGGTAAAATTTTTGGACTATTCTTCCCTTGGTGGAAGGTTGGTTGGGAAGAACGCACACATTGTGCATATATATATGAAACTTGACTGTTATAAGACAAGCTAACGATATCAAGGTGTATTAAATTGGACCCCCGATACTAGTCATAAAGATATTTCTCATTAAGAGTATCAACCATCTCTTTTGCTTAATAATTAGGTGGAAGCTTTCCTTCTTAGATGCGGATACATATGTATATATAAGTTTTTTAATTCTTGAATGACATATGTGTGTATGCAGGGAAAGTACAAAACTGAGACTGTAGCTCGGTTATGCTTTGTGATAAATGGTAAATAAGTGACATGAATAAGGGAAAGGTTGAGTAAAGACTGCCTTATTTTCCCGTCTTGTATGAGAAAGGAAAACTGGGAAATGGTGACAGAGAGCTAAGGGACTTCAATGGCCGGCACCTTTGAGATGTCACGTTGAGTACCTGAACACTGTGTGCCACTGCCAGTTAATCAACTGTCCCTCTTCTTTAATTCTTGTTCAAAGGATTCCTGGTCAAAGCCTCATTTCCTTTTGACCCATTTTCTTCACCTATATATATAGTATTATATATATATATTTACCCTCTCTTCACATTTCTGCACACCGCAGAGTAATTTCCACTGTCAGTTAGTGAATTTGGCTTTAAGTTTTTACATGAGCCATTTTAGTTTTCCTTATTAATAAATTGTGCAACGACCAGCCCTAGCTAGATTCAAATTCTTCATCCCCCAACAGAATCACGGCAAGTGTATCATGTGTGGCAAATTCTTCATAAATCCATTGGATATGATATAGTCCATAAATATTATCGAAGCTATATATGCACGCAATAACTAGTCCCACCCAACCCCTGCGAAGCTGTAGTGTGACCAATTAGGAAAAATTCCTCCCTTTGACCATTTTCACAATCTGTTTTTAACATATGCTTAAGCAAATTCATCGCAAGTTTTTTTTTTTATTTGTGACTGATTACACCTTTTCCTCCTCAAAGTAATCCCGTCTGCCGTTTTTGTTGGCATTGGACAATTGGGCAATTGACTTATTGCTTGACTAATAGGCCCTTGTCGTATTTTGGTGGTGTATATTATGGGCCTTCACTTTTCATCTGGTTTAGTTTAGCAACTGGGCTTTTATCATTTGGTGGTAAAAGGTCATGGGCCTTTCGTAGGGGTTTGCCTCAAACTGGATCTTTCAGGAGACGGCCTGGGAACAGAGTTGTACTATACTCGGAAATAAGCCCAATAATTTTTCCAAAAATAAGAAAATTTGTGAGGAGCGAAAAAAAAAAAATTAACTTGAACAATTAGTCGGCAATACCCAAAAAAAGAGAGAGAGAGAGAGTCGGTGATAGGGCGCAATATCTGAATGGCGAGACTTTTGTGTTTCCTGTGGGGATCATGGTCATTGATTGCTTGCATTTTCACTTGAACTTTATGAAAATATTTCTATTGCTTGTACATACGTACACATTGAACTTTTTTTTCCCCTTTTTTGATAAAAGAACTTTTTTTCCCCTCTCTTCTTTTGAACTTGCACGCACAGCGCAGCAATCACATGTAAAAGGAACTAAAAGGTAGCATAACTTTGAAAAGCTCTTCCCCTTTATCACATTTTTCCCCCACTTCTTAAGCACTCGACGATACTGATGGAAAATCAACGAGGGATCGATCAAAGTAGTTGAGATATTATTCAGACCAATGTAACATTTCACTGGGAATATATTTCCACACGCTAACTTTCATTTAGCTTCCTCTAAAATAAAAATGAGTTAACAAAAGTTGTAAAACTCAAATCAAATTCTCACTTTCAATAAAATAAAAGTCTCACCCTCTCTTGGAATTTTTTGTGTGCTTTTTTCACTATAACGGTGAATTAGAAAAAAGGTCACTGGTTTCTATTTGGCAAAACATTAGGCATAATCCATGATATGGTCCGGCCCAAGGTGCAAGTAGAAGAGAAGCTTTGTTCTTCTTCTTATTTGCTCCTTTTTCTTTTCTTTGTCTGGTAACAATCTCGCTCGTTAAATCCGTAAAACTTAGTGAAAACATAAAAGGTCGGGAACTACGGGGTCCCACACTAGCATCATGCGACTAATAAAAGGACAACACGTGGAGACAACGACGGTTTTTTAACTGCCATGTTCCAATCGGGAGAGAAAAGACGTGCATACCGACCCGAAAAAAATCCTACGCAAATCCAATCAAGAACAGGAAATTTTACAAACTCGAAAAATTTTCCAGCATTAATATTGTTTTTGCCGAAATCCATGTTAATATGATCAGACAAGACAACATATATCCTATTTTAACTAATCCAAGACGCTATCCTTCTAAAACCCAAGAAGAAAACGTTATCTTTACATAATCAACCTTAGAATACATCCCCATCTCAGCTTACGCGGATCAAATTCGTAGACATTTGTAATGCAAGGAAAAGGCCCATATGTATGCAGTAGCCGAGGCTAGCTTAGTAGAATTTTGATCATCGACAAAAAATAAAAAAAAAGATTGGATCACGATCCATATCATGTGACGTGAGCCGACCTTGAGAAGACAATTACCTTCCATGATGAGCCATGGTGAAAAAAAAAGGGCCAATGCTAGTGTTCACGAGAAGACAAGGGAATAGCCAAGGCTTATAATTGCGTCAATTAGGCAACCTTTATATCATTATATGTGACAGAATGAAGAGAAATACAACACAAGGTGGGGCGTGGAATTTTTCCATTATATATAAGAATGGTGGATGAGCTGGTCAATTACATAAAACTTTTTTGGAACCAGCAGGGTATATTGTTACAGGCGACGATCGTAAAATGACTTGACTTTCTTACTTTCTCTCTTTGAACACAAAAGCTGATCTCTTTACTCCAAAACATAAGAACATTGAGGTAACTTCACATGGAAAGATTTGGAAAATTACTTGCTCCATACTCCAGCTGTTTTTCTTTAACAAAGGTTGGCCTTGCACGTTCTTGAATTGTTGAGTCTAGTACTGAAGTAGAAGCTACCGTGACTGCTAGCGAACCAATTTGAGGATTGAGAATTTTTTTTGGGTGCATTTTTTTAAAAAAGTTCAAAACCGGTGAGACCTAATTCGCACTATAGCTAGTCTTTATTTAGACCCGAAGAGTAATTGAGTTAAATATTAAATTACGGCCCATAGATAAACCTCATTCCGATGGGCTTATCTTCGTCAATCAAAAAAAAAAATGTTCAAGGAAAAAATGTCTAGATACGTTACTTACGGTTGGAATAAAAGAATTGGTTAGCATAAGACGGCAAAAGCATCATCACAATCTAAAGAATATCTACCTTTTCCAAGTCAATGGAATGTCCCGATTGTATTTCACTTAAGAACATGACTTTGTTCCTGCAACAAAATATGGCCGAAGAGTTTATTAAATTATAAGAGGTCAATTCCTTGTCGTTATATAATGTGTTTTTCTACCCAGCTCAAAACAAACATACATAATTTTAAACCATATCCCAAGAAATCCTTCTTCGGCTACATATATAACTCTCTTGGGCCGAGCATGAATAGACTTTCCACATCAATTCTGACGGAAGAGATGACGTCCTAAAAAACATTATTATGCACCAAGGTTGTATCCCAGGAATATAATCACAATGCCCTAAATACGTAAGAAAAGCTGGCATGCATGCACGACTTGTCGCGGCATACATTTTTTTTTCCCCCATTCTTTAAGTCGCTTCAACAACAAATTTTAATCCTTAATTTGAGCATTTAAATAAATTGCATCCGCTACAAGAAATTTATAATCCTTTAAACATTTTTTAGGATATCCCCACGCTGCACATTTGAATTGCTGTAAAGATTAGGAAAGTTTGGATTCAGCTGATTCAAACGAGGGGTGGTGGGTACTGAGTTGTAATTTAAGGGGGAAAAAAAATGTCTGCCCCTTGTCTCACGGGAAAAGCGGCTATATATTTTGAAGAAATAAAAAAGATACTATATATGAAGACACAGGAATATTTATACTCCCGAAAGTTTTTTTTTTCTTTAAAAAGGAAAATGAGTCAGGGAACATGATAGTTTAAGCAAATGTGAGTGCCTCAACCAAATAGGATTCGTTGAAAGGATACCTGTAACAGGATAATGTATAAACCAATTCCTAAGATTTTAATAGTCAAACTTCCTAGCTAGTAACGTTACGATGAAGTAGTGCTTTAGTAATTAATGTAGCTGCATTAATGTTCTTCGATACAAAGTAATATATAAGCTTAAGTAAACGAGATCTAAACCACTACTATTGCCCAAGAAGAGTCCAAAAGCCAGATATAGAGAGTTTTTTTGGGGGGGTTACAGGGATGCTAATTTGACACTGAATTTAACCAAACCTTTTTTCCAGTAGAAAAGTTTATGTAAATATAAGAATTTTTAATTGGATTAAAAGATACATTTTTTTTCTACTTCTAAAAGAATGTATTATGTACTGACCCTTATTAATGAGTTTCGATTTGGTAACATTTCAGTCTCTAATCTGTGTTTTTTTTTTTCTTTGTCAAAGACTCTATTTTGAGTTTGAATCATAGTCGGAACCAAAATGCATTAACATTCAAGCAATAAAAACAAGTACAAATTCAATTCTACGCGAATCATTCCAATTAATTTTGTTGCTCTATTTGTGTTAAACATTGTTTTGTTTTAACCAAGTACGCTATTTCTTTGTATTTCCCCCCACTCATTTTTTTTAGATTTATTTTTCTTCTAATGCTACATAATTTTGACACATTAAATTTTAGAAAAATGGTTGGGCCCTAAGCCCAATGGTTGCTCACTGCTCATTATTCCGTACCGTACTACTGCCCAAAAATCTTGTACTACTAGATTGTCCTACCATCCAGAGTTCCACTTCCAGACCATGCCCACCACTTCAAAGGATGTCTTAAACCCACGCAAGACCAGAAGCGAGTGGGGGCACATGATTGATGATTCACCACCATTCGCCAAACCGAGAAACGAGGAAGCAGTAAAGCCTGCAAGCTGTACTGCTCTGTAGTAGTAGTAGGGGCAAGCAATTGCTTTAAGATTGATGGATAGTCACAGACAGTACTAGTCTATTTTCAGTGGCAGGCCCTTGGCCCTTCCCTACCCTGAAAAGCCACATTTGTACTAATCATAATAAATAATAAGCCAAATATAGATCATAGAAATCACGTACTACTGGTTACTCCCTCCCTTACTACTATCCGGACCTAATCATACGCCGCATGCTCACTGTGTATGCACGCTCACAAGATTCTCGATTCACAACCAACCAAACCTCTCCATCCCTCCCTTAAGGTATATTCCATTTTGGAGAGAATATTAACAACTCATAAACCAAAGTATCCACCCAGGATCTACAAGATTATTCTACGTACCCACCAATTTAATTTTAACCCCACCACCATATATATATGTATATAGTTACTTCCAAGATTGAAGATCCGAATCCTCTCCTTGTCTATGTAACTTTTATTCATTTTATTATTGCAAAACATTAGTATTACTATATGTTGTAAAAAATAATCTCCACATGCTATCCAAGTTGCCCCAATCTAGTAAAAAAAAATTACCAAATGTGTTGTGTATGCATAATTTAGATGATATATTATCATTCCTCATGTGGTAAAAAACCAGACCCACAAGCCAAACCAATCCCATTTTCCATCCCAAATTACAGGTTTAAGCAAGAAGCATGATTTTCCATCTTGTCCCATTGTTTTGTAAAGAAGGCCCATCTTTAACAAGCTATTTTATAACGTGGTATGGTGGCATTGTTTTACTTGTAAAACCAAACCAATCACTTCGCATTTTCCACACGAGTCTATCCATTACAGCAAGTAATATTCTTGAACTAAGCAAATATAGGGAGAGGAGAGGGAGGGGTCAAGAAAGGGAAAGGACAGTTTTGTAGAAGGGACAGGTATTTTTTTGATCTTATCTTGAAAACGCACACATAATGAGAAGAAGATGAAGCCTATGGGGGCAAAATGCTGACGCAAGTGCCAGCCCACAGCGAACCGACGAAAAGGGAATCACACCCTCGAATATTCAACTCCCCCCAAAAATACACCCACTCTTTCTCTCTTTCTTTTCTCTCACAATTCTCCACCTCCTCTAACAACAACACCAAAACGAGAATAAATACTAATATATTTCCCTTTCTCTCCCTTCTTCCCCTCACCGTTTTCTCTCTCTCTCCCTCTCTAAACAGGAAACACAAATATATATACCCACACATCAAAGATTCGTTTTGTACGCGACGCCCCGACTTCGAACATCCAACACCCAAAACCACTATCCCCTTCCTTTCCTTTCTTCCGATCTCTCCTCCAACAAAAAACCTTAACCTTATAATTTGTTGTCTACCAAGGAAAGCAGAAAAGAGAGAAACTAATTAATATTCTGTTTCTTTTTGAGAATATATATTTTTTTTTCTTGGCTGTCTTAAGTTTATTCCATCTCCTGATTCTACTTAGATCCCATATTCCCTCCCTCCCTCCCTCTATATTCTCCTCTCCTTTGGCCCCCATCTTTCCCTTTCTCCTTGTTTTTTCGGATCTGTCAATGCTGTGTGCCAAAACCCACCATCAGCGATAACAACAAACATCATACGCACACACACACACACATTCAAAGTGTTTGGTCGTTATATATATATATATATATATATATATATATATATGCAAAACTCTTGGTTAATTTTAACTTGAATTAGAACAAGAGAGAAGAGAGACCAAAAGAGAAAGAAATGATTTATGCAGAGAAGATGCAACGGTGTCATGAATATGTGGAAGCATTAGAGGAAGAAAGACGGAAGATTCAAGTCTTCCAACGCGAACTTCCCTTGTGTTTGGAGCTTGTCACTCAAGGTTGGTGTTTGTTTTTTTGTTACTTTCTTTTACAAAAGAATGGATTTTATTCACCTGGACATGAAAAAGAATGGATTTTTGATTTGGTGTCTGGTTTTGTTGTGGTGGGGGATAATGAATTAATGCAGCTATTGAGGCTTGCAAGAGGGAGTTATCTGGTACAACCACGGATTACATGCACGGCCAATCAGAGTGTTCGGAGCAGACATCCAGTGACGTGCCAGTACTGGAGGAATTTATTCCTATCAAGAGGACCCACTCGTTTTCCGATGAGGATGAAGATAATGAAGATGATGATCGTGATCGTGAAAGGAAGTCTCGTAAGAGAAATAGGAGTGGCGTTATAAGCAGCAACAATAATAATAACAACAACAAGGAGAAGGAGAAGAGCAACAACAGCAGCAGCACCAGTAATAACAATACCAACAACAACAACAACAGTAGTGATCATAAGAAGAAATCAGACTGGCTTAGATCTGTCCAGTTATGGAACCAGTCCCCAGATCCATCACCAAGACAGGTACTTTAGCAACATCCCATGTTTTGTTTCTGTCTGGTTGGTGATAGAGAATTACAGGACAAGTTTTGAACTTCTTTTGTGGGTTGTTAATTTTGTGCAGGAATTGCCTAGAAAGGCTGCAGTGACCGAGGTGAAGAGGGATGGAGTTGGCGGTGCATTCCAGCCGTTTCAAAGGGAGAAAAGTAATGTTAAGGCTGGTACTACTAATCAGGTGGCAGCAACCAAAGCTTTACCTTCTCCAGTTCCTGCTTCTGCCACTAGTTCAACTGCGGAGCCTGCAACAGCAGCGGCTAATGGCGGTGGTGGAAACAGCAAGAAGGAAGAGAAAGAGAGTCAAAATCAAAGGAAGCAACGGAGGTGTTGGTCACCGGAGTTGCACAGAAGATTCTTACAAGCTCTCCAACAACTTGGTGGTTCGCATGGTGAGTACTGCCTTTACTTTTGGTCTCCTGTTGGGTAATATCTGCTGTTTTTCTTTTTGTTGTTGTTCGCTAGCTGTGTGTTGATATCTGGTTTTAATTGAACGCATTGCAGCTGCAACGCCAAAGCAGATTAGAGAGTTAATGAAGGTGGATGGGCTGACTAATGACGAAGTTAAGAGCCATTTACAGGTTAGCATCCATTGATCTCTTTTCTCTTTCTAACCTTTTTTCTGTTGGCTGTGTGGAACCTTTATTAGGCTGAATCAGCATTGCTTTTTAGGATGAATCTCTAGCTTTCTAAATTGGGAAAACATTGCTCTTGGACAAAATCTATGAAGACTCATGTGAGACTAGCTTCCAAAAGTAAAGTTGTTATTGGCTTCATGGATAGGATAACACTGTTTGTTTTTCATAGTTGGCAACATGGACTTGGCATTTGGCATTTCCAGATTCGGCTAAAACCACAGATTTTGTTTAAATTACACAATTATCTTGCAGCATACAATTTGGATACTTTCATTACAATCAGCTGAACATTGTTATGATAAATTGATCTGATTCTCATTTCCTTTTAATTTTCTTTTTCAGAAATACCGATTGCACACAAGAAGACCAACTTCTGCAATCCACCACAATAGCAGCAATCCTCAAGCTCCACAATTTGTAGTTGTTGGTGGCATATGGGTGCCACCGCCTGAATATGCTGCAGTTGCAGCAACATCAAGAGAAGCAGCCACCATTACCGCATCCAATGGAATATATGCACCATTGGCTGCACCTCCACCCACAATCCAACAAGTCTCCACTTCAATGGCCAAGAATCCACAACGTACAGAGTCTGATCACTTACAATCTGAGGGGAGGGGCAGCCACAGTGAAGGGGGTGTTCATTCTAATTCCCCTTCCACATCTTCCTCCACACATACCACCACAAATTCTCCCGAGTTTTGATTGTGCCCTAGTGCGAGAATGATGTAAAATTTTTGTAACCAATGATACTAATAGGGAGGCTTATTGAAATAGACATCCTTCGGAGTTTTTTTTTCCTTTTTTTTTTTCTGGGTGGTCATTTATATGTGTCGTGTTTGTTTGTTTTCTGAAATGTAAAAATTGACAGTCGGCATAAATAAATAAGTACATGATGATCCTTGCCAGAGGGCCTAAAAAATATGTTTTTTGTATGAAACTGTAAATTTGTTTTTTTAAAACTAATAACCATTTTAAGAAATACTAAGAAGTACGCTTATCAAAAAAAAAAAAAAGAAATACTAAGAAGTAAGGAGCAAGGACTATAGAACACAGTTTTTTTTCTTCTAAAGAAATTTTTGAGGGTAGAGTACAGTCTTGAAGTATTGTTTTGATGAAGATAGGACACAATCTTGAAAATCAAAGTTGGTGGGCCAGCTAGGCTTTAATTTTTCTCAAATTTAACAAGAAAATTATTCTAATTTATGTCTGGTTATTTTGTTTGTTGAATTATGTGGGGGTTATTGATGTATGATGTGTCTTCTTGACAAAGAGCAAGGCGCTGTGGTTTAGCTTCGTTCAAAAATTAAATGAAGGCGGTGGTTTAGCTGGGACGAAAGAGAAATTAGCTCCCCGTGTGCACTGTGTTGATTAAAATTGTGGTGTTTGGAGTTTTTGCTTTATCCAATGAAGTTGATTCAGATTCAGACTGGTTTTATCTGGATTAGTCCATTTGGCTATATACCATTACCATGGTATAAAAATAACCATTAAAGGTAGCAATTCAAAATATTGAAATTAGTTTAATGGTTAGAGTAGTTATGAAAACTGAAATAAGCATTATTTCGCTCTCTATTGTATTTTTTCTTTTTTTGTCGAATATTGTATTTTTTCTTTTTTATTGTATTTTTTCTTGGTACATTGGAAATAATTAATTGATATAATTAACATATAGGGATATAATATATGAGATCTTTCCATCAAAAGAAAAGTTACGGAGATAACAAAACATGGTGGTTGACATATATATGATTTTTGCCTTGCTATTCAGACTAGCCATCAAGAATCTTAAGTGAACTATTATATATCTCGATCAGCGCTCTCTCTTACGAGAAGATTTTTTTTTTTTTTGGTAAGAAAGTGCATATATTAACTTAAGAAGTTTTGGAGTACTGTGGCGCCATTGGCGTCAGCTACAAGGAGATGCATACAGTAATCAGGGGGTATCGTAAGTGACACAACCCTCGTCTCAGAAAAGAGCCTTCTTAGCTAAACAGTCCGCTACAAAATTTGACTCACGGAAGACATGCTTAAAAATTACACGCCATGGTTGGTCAAGCATGTGTCTGATGCAGTCCATCAACGGTATAGAAGAGAACCGATGATCACTACGGCCAAGGATAAGGTCAACAACAGCGGAGCTGTCCACTTCAACTTCGAGTGATGACACTCCCATACTGATGGCAATCGTCAGAATGTCAAACACTACCCAAAGTTCGGCCATGAACGGCCCACAGTGAGGGATCCTGTGCGTAAATCCCTGCAGCCAACGCCCTGATGAATCGCGAATTACTCCACCCGCCCCGGACCGGCTTGAAGACAGGCAGCAGGAGCCATCTGTATTTGCTTTAAGGATTCCAGGTTGCGGGACTGTCCATCCAACCCTCCTTTATGTTGGAAGATTTCCAGCACCAAGCTTTGCGTATTGAGCAGTCTCACACCAAACAGAAAAAGCATAGTGGATAATAGAGTCGCTGAGGCGTATCGGGTCTCCGTCTGCGCCGGTTGGCTCAAACACTAGCGCATTCCTGTTCTTCCATATAAGCCAGGTGGCCATGCCAAAGATGATAGGCCACGGGCATAGCAGGTTTTGGCCATAGTCTGCAGTCAGCGAGCATTGCAACCATAACTCTACATTCTTCTCTGCAAAAAACACATGCCGGGAGTTAGGCCGTAAGAGTTGGTGCCATACAGATTGTACATACCTGCAGTCACGCACAACATGGAGTGCGGATTCCGGTTCTTGGTGGCATCGTGGACATACATCCACCATCGTCATGTGCCGTCGTGTGCGTTCAGCATTAGTAAGTATAGCATTATGCGCGAGCTGCCAGAGGAATGTGCGTGCACGAGGGAGGCCATTCCATCTCCAAATTGTACGCCACGGCTCCTTTTGTGTACTGTCATGGCCTTGTGATATTAACTTGTATGCAGATTTCACTGAACATTCCCTAGATCCAGTCCCTTCCCAAACCGCAATATCTGCTTTGCCAATATTTGTAGGGGTCGGTGATAGGGCGAGCAACCCAATAATACTTGGGGGTAGGAACTGCCGTAAAGTAGCCATATCCCATGAGCCATCAGTGCAAACATAAGAGCGAACATCTCTGTATTTGTGTTCATCCGGAATTGGTTGGGTGGCATGTGAGAGGAGGTTCTTCTCATTGCCTAACCAATTGTCCATCCAGAAGCTTGCGTTGCATCCGTTTCCAATGATCCAAGTAGTGCCTTTTTGGAGAATTGGCCATGCTTTACAGAGACCCCTCCAAACATGTGAACAACGAGGACCTGAAACCATTTTAGGCAAAAAATTAGTATCAGTCCCATATTTGGCTTTCAATAATCTTACCCACAAGGAATCGGGCTGCGTTAGAAATTTCCAGGCTAGTTTAACAAGAAAAGCCTCATTAGCCTATCTTATCGAGCGAAGCCCAAGCCCTCCTTCATCTTTAGGTCGGCATACTTTGTCCCAGCTTACTAAAGAGGGTTTACGGTCCTCTTTAGTGGATCCCCATAAAAACTGGCGAGCTTGTTTGTCAACTTCATCACACACAGAGAGGGGTATTGATAACATCTGCATAGAGTACAAGGGTATGGCTTGTAACACAGATTGCGTTAGGGTTAACCTCCCTGCAAAGGAAAGAGTGGATGTTTTCCACCCCTCTAGCCGGGACCCCACCTGCTCCTTAATAAATTTAAAATTTTTTGCACTGGTGCGCCCATGAATCAACGGGATACCCAAATACTTCCCTAGCTGGTCTGTGCAGGGGATGCCACACTTTGCACTTATGGTTTGGCCTAAGCTATCCGACATATTCTTGGAGAAGAACATCCTGGATTTAGGCTTGCTAATACGTTGTCCCGAGTTGATGCAAAATTTTTCAATGCAGCGTGAGATGACATCAGCTTGTTCCATACTAGCTTCCGCGAACAGAACCAAGTCATCTGCAAAGAACATATGAGAGATTAGCAGTTCAGAATCTTTAAAGGAAAATGGTTTCCATCTATTATTCTGGACTTCAAGGCTAATAGCTTGTGATAGACGCTCAAGACAAAGTACAAAAATATAGGGCGAGAGGGGGTCTCCCTGTCTTAAGCCGCATGACGGGTGGAAGGTGTCAGTCTTCTCCCCATTCCAGAGAACCTGCATCAAACTAGACGATAGGCAAAAGAGGATTAGGTTAATAAGCTCCAAAGGGAGTCCAATATCCCTTAAAGTGTCATAAACGAAATCCCAGCTAATTTTGTCATATGCTTTTTCCAAGTCAAGTTTAATGGCCATAAATTTTTTCCCCCCTTTGATATGCATCGAATGAATTATCTCCTGCACAATAATCACGTTGTTAGTAATGTGCCTACCAGGAACAAAGGAAGACTGAAAGGGTAACACAAGAGTAGGCATTAGTGGCTTTAGCCTATTAACAAGAACTTTAGAAAGAAGCTTATAAGTAACGTTACATAGGGATATAGGTCGAAAATGGGAAAATAACTCAGGAGAAGCAAGTTTAGGGATCAAAACCAATAGGGTCCTGTTTAGGGAAGCATCAAACTGGCCATTCTTCAAGGCCTCATTCACAAATCTGCACAATTCTTCTTTAACAACATCCCAATTCTGCTAGAAGAATGCTGCAAGAAAACCATCAACCCCAGGAGCCTTGTGTGGTCCCATACCAAATAATGCAGCCTTTACTTCCTTTTCTATTGCCCCATCTTTGAGTGCAGAAAGCGAAGATGCGTCTAGTTGGGGAAACCGGCCCCGGATCTGATACAACGGTGTCTGGTGCGGATTTAAGGAGAATAAGGTCTTATAAAAATCCACAATAGCCGATTGATGAGTTTGAGGGTCGAAACACTAATCCTGCCCAAGTAACAGTCCCTTAATCTCGTTTTTCTGCCTTCTAATTATGGTGGTAGTATGAAAGAACTTGGTATTTCGATCACCACCCCGAATCCACTTACTCCGTGATTTTTGATACCAGATAAGTTCCTCCTGAAGAAGAACTTGATCCAGTTCCTGTTTAAGTTGTTTCTCAAGAAGGCGAAGGGGAGGGCCACATCTGTTTCCATCTTTCGCCTTCCTAATACCTTCCAATCTCTTGATGATGTGATTTTTCTTTTTAAACACGTTACCGAAAACTGTCTTGTTCCATTTGCAAAGAACTTCTGCCAAATGCTTCGTTCGATCCGCTAGGGGGCCATCACGAGTCCAAGCTGTGGCTACAATAATCTTGAAACCCTCATGAGTAGTCCATGCCAGTTGAAAGCGGAATGGCCAGGAACCAAGAGAGGGTAACTGCCCATCAAAGCTAATCAATAGCGGGGAATGGTCCGATTTTGAGCAGATAAGGTGGTAGACTGTAGCATCCGGGAATAAGAGCCTCCATAAAGTGTTGGATAGTCTATGGTCGAGCCGTTTCCTTACCGAGCCCCTCTCCCAGGTGAACGGGCATCCAACGAACCCAAGGTCCACTAAATTAGCTTGAAGGATGAACTGGATGAATTTGTTACAGATGGGGATGCGAGTAATATCACGGCCAGCCCTCTCAGATGTGTGTGCAATTACGTTAAAATCGCCAGCCAAGAGCCATGGGTCTTGAATATTATATGCTAGATCGTGTAAATCCTTCCACAACTTGTCACGCAAAGATGGAGTGGGACTAGCATACACAGCTGTGAACAACCATCTATCTCCTGAAGGGGAATGAACCTGAGCATGGAGGTATTGGCGATTGCAAATTAGGGGCTGCAGGTCAACCATAGCAGATCTCCATAACAACCAGATACCTCCGAAAAAACCCACTGGATCCATGATGAAGCTCTGATCAAAGCCCATTCCTTGAAAAAAGCCATTCAAACGAGCATACTCCACCCACGTCTCCACTACCACAAAAATACAGGGTTGATGAGAGTTAACGAGTTCTCTTGTAGCTCTCTGAAACTTCTTGCTACCTGCACCTTGACAATTCCAAACAATGGTTTTGTATCTATCCATAAAAAAAAAGAGTATATGTGAGGGAGATACCAGTGGATACAGGTTTATACGGTAGAGATCGGAGTGTCTTGCAGCTGGGCTTCAGACGTCATTGACTTTGTAAGCTGTAGTATTACCTTAGACATAGCATCTTCCTGTGCTGAAGTATGTAGAGACTCTGTTCCTGGTGGATTAGCATCCTCATACATGAAAGTGTCCATTAGGTCACTATGGCCATGGCTTTCTTTATCAAAAGATATGTCCAACGGTTGGGCACTATTCGATATATCAGGCGGAACAGGGATATGGGGGGGAGAATTGTTTTCCGGGCCAGAAGGGGCTACGGTCTGAATGTTCATGAGAGGCATAGTTAGTTTATTCTTAGGGGCAGCTAGGCCACGGGTGTATGGTGTAGTCTTGGTTGCCTTGGAAGGGACGTGGGCACTTTTGCTTAGTCTCGTAGGTGCATGGGGTTGCATGGATTTTGCATTACTTGTTTGGGGGCCTTTGGAAATAACTGTTATGCTCGTGGGTAGTTTAGTACAATTGGGAAATGGGGTTATGCCTGTGGTTCCCTTAATTGTATCTGGGAGCTGAACATTGGGGTTTATGTCAGGGATAACTAGGGAGGGGCTGGCGGCATTTGCGGTGACCATGTGAGTGGGTGAGGTGGGGGGTTGACCTCCAGGATTAATGGGGGTGTTCCCACTAATAATGGAGCTGTGGGGTGATTTAGAAATGGAAAGAGCTGATAATGATGCTTCAACTGCGGCTTTGGGGAAGGAACCAACGCGATCTTCTGGTTGATTGTCATTAATGACATCTTTCCTTTTCTCCAGCACAGATGGACGCTCAACGGTAACCTAATCGTTGAGGACATCAAAGCGGGATCCTGATTGCTTGGAATTAGTACTTTCCTTACCCATGCTTGTTTCCTTTTGTACCTAGTTACCCCCTGCACGCGCCGGCCTACGTCTGCGACTGGCGATCATCCATTCACCACGGGGTGGTTGGGGCGCCGGTGAAAGGTTGGTGGACGGGGTGCGAGACGGGCGGCTTGGGGCACCATTAGCTTGGTTCTGCGTCACCGGTACCGCAATCGGGTTCCCGCTATAGTTAGACTCTGCCGGAGTATGGGAAGAGCAAGCTGACATAAGATGACCTGCAATACCACAGTGAAAACAGATTTGAGGAATATTTTCATAGGATATATGATACCATTTATCATCAACAAATACTTGTGATTGCAAGGGTTTAGAGAGATCTAATTCAACTGCTACGCGTGCGTAGCGACCCCTGATGGCCTCCTGTGTGTTACGATCAAGGCGGACAAGTGCACCAATCTCATTACACACTGCTCTTAAGATGCCACGATCATAATACTCGCAGGAGATTCTAGGTATTTGAATCCAAGCCACAATGGTCGTGATTTTATGCGTGATCGGATCGAACTGTGGCTTCCATGGCTCAACTGTGAGGTAGTGATCGAGGACTGTCCATGGCCCATCTGTAAGTGCCTTAGATAGTCCTCACGATTGAGGAATCGAACAAAATAAAAATTGTTCTCCAGGTCCACAACTCGCACACTTTCCTTCAGCTTCCAAAGGTTAGGTAACCGGCTACACAGGGCCTTGTATCCGATGTTGCGCCCCCACATCTTCACTATGAGGGTCTGCTCCCATCGTTTGTGGAGCATGGCCCGATAACGGTCAGATATCTTGACGACTGGACCTTCAGGGGTAAGGAAGGAGACGATGTCCCCTTCTTGCTCCACGAAGTCACTATCTGGCTCAATTGTGACAGGTTGACCTCCGGCTAGGAGTTTTTCCTTGAAAGAACTCTGGGGATGGGAGGCTGAGTCTATAGGTGTCATGGTGACATCCCGAGATTCCCTCAAGAGGGAGGATGAAGGTACGTTTTGTGAAGCAGGAAGGGGATGGGGAGACACCCCAGGTAGGGCTGAGGGGGCTTTGCCCTCCCCAGCCGTCGCCGTGGGGGGCATGGGGTTCGGCAGCGCCGTGAGCGGCTCAGCTTGATGATACAGTTGAGAGCAAATTTTTTAATTGGCGTACTCAAATTTTTTACGAGAAGAGTTTAATAGCAAAATATAATCAAAAGTCCAAATTCTGGACCAAAGAGACAATGATAACACAACTAATACTTTTTTTTTTCTTTTGGAAAAAAAATTCTAGTAGATGAAACTGAATCAATTCTAAGTAATAAACCCAGTGAAATTTTTCAGGCCATATGTATGCATACCTTGCTCAACAAGTGATCTACAGATAATTAGAATTAGTGGTTGTTTACGAATGACAGCTTTAACAAGGGATTCGATCTGCCTTTTCTTCCAAGCAAAATTAAACGAGCCACACCTGTTCCTAGCGTTCACATGATCCCAACGGAAATGTTGACCAGACAACAACTACTCCACCAAAATTATTTTTCTCTTATTCTTATAATTGAGCTTTGACGTATCTGGAAACCTTTTTTAGGTATTTGGAATATTAAAACCCAACCAGTTTTGTACAAATATATTGTTCTCAGTTAGACACATAACAAAGTATCTGATGAATAAGATGGAAGCGTTTGATTATTGGAAATAATTGAATTTGTTGTCTTGTATTAATTGTTCTCACAATAATTTTTCTTATAACTATACCAAACAGTCATCAATCAAACACAGCTAATTAAAAAATGGAAACAAACAAATCGTCTAAGTTGGGGAATTATTTTCTTCAATGGCCTTTCCTCTCTTGGGGACAAGAGTTGTCAGTTTGAAAATTTCTTTTTATTTTGCGCCAAAACGATTTAAAAGATAGAATATTTATGGAATAAATTTATAATTTCGTATATTTTTTTTGGTTAACGAACATTTGAGGTCGTCATTAGTCGACACCTGTAGAGGAATCTCCCGAATATCTTTGCCACTCCAGGAAATCCTAAATCGTGGAAATCTTGTTGCGTAAAATCCAGTTCATACCTGGAAAATTGGACATATACATAGACACATTCTTTTATCAATCTTTTTTCGGAAGGGAAGAGGAAAATACTGAATGCAATATTGAGTTATAGAATTCCACATTTTCTTGTTAACGAATGTACTTAAAAACACTAGGAAATCCCTTAGTAGTTACATTCTACAACTATTTGAAAAAAGCAGTACAGGTTTTTCTTTTGAAAGAAAAATGAATGATTGAGATGTTGTCTTAGAAAAACAACACGAAGCATTGTAGTGAAATAAAGTTTAGTAAACCATATTTCAATCTTCTATTTGTGTGGTATTAATGAGAGAATACTACTGTTTGTGCCTCTAACGTCTAGTTTTCCACCACAATACAAGGTCCATAATTCCAAGTTCTGGCCAACAGGAAGAGCATATGCTATGTTAATTATAATCATTGCATCTGATGGTGACATTGGGATTGTTTAAGAGAAACGTGGCAATTAAGAATCTAAGTATAAACGATGCCAATAGCTTCTCTAAGAAATATTATCTTCTTGTGCCAACAGAATACACAAAGGGACAAGGTTGTAGTTGTCTAACCCATTTCTATAGTCTATCCTGCATAATAATTTTAAATAACAGCACATGAAATATGCTCGTGAATGTACTACTTCCATGGTCCCTCCCCCGAATATACCGGATATTTGGTCATATTTTTTATTTTCTCTTCCTGTTCTGGAAGATTTTATAGTTTCTGAATCATGTCCGTAGAATTAAAAAATGTGAAATGTGTATAACAAGTTATCATCTGGTTGTCAAAGTATATTCTCCAATTGTTTAACTTATCTTCTAGGCGAGATGCACCCAAGTGAAGATATTCTGATACCTAAGAATCCAAGCTTGTCCAAGATTCCACGTACAATTAAAATAAATGTTCCAATCCAATATTGTGTGTTAGGTATTATTGGGACCACCGAAGACCATTAAACACATTGTTAATCAAGAGTAAGGATGGCAGTCGGGCCGGGTCGGGTAGTTCATCCAGAACCGGACCCTGAATTTAACTGGGTAGGGTAATATATAGATCTATTATTGACCTGATAAGGTAATTACATTTTTATTTCTTAGGAAAGTATAAAAATTTTGCTGGAAGATGAAACAATGAACAATAGACATTCAATATAATTTCACGCAAAACCCATCTCTTTGGTCTCCGATACAGGCATTCAATATGCATCTCTGCCGTTTCTCAAAAAAGAAAAAAATATGCATCTCTGCCCATCTGGCATGAACCATAAAAGCCAAAATGTTTTATTTTGATAAGTTTTGGTCTCTACTGAAATATATGTTTAATTATTTGAGTGTTATTTTTGTTTATCTTGTGCATGTATTAAGATAGACATGGATCCGAAAAAGATAGACACGGATCCATGGAACGTGGAGTAAGAAAATTTCTTAGACAAGGAGGGAAAGAAGGGGAAGAAGAGGCAAAATGTGTCTCCTCGGTGAAGCTTAAGGCCAAATGACCCTTGCGGTTACTTTAATACTAATAATATAAAGTCATTTCTTGGTTTATTTGTTGATTTGGCACTACAAATGGGACATAGGGAATATACCAAATGACCTAACCAAACATAAGAGAATAAGATACTTGCTCGATTGTCATATATATTAAAAGGCATACTTATCATCAGGTCATCGGTCAATCTTGCTACTAAGTGGGTGAATATCCATGTATTATGCCTCTTCTATCTCTGTCATCCCAGCACCGCTAGGCTGGCTCATGCTTTATGTAGTAGATTTTGTACTAATACTACTCATCAAAGCACTCATTTTATAATTTTTTTTACCTTGACTTTATAGATCACCGTACAATTTTTCAAAATCTAAAATTGCATTGAACAAAAGTGTGGAAGCGACGTGTCCAGAAATAGTCCAATAAAGGGATTTTCTTTTTATCTCCAATAAAAGGCATTTGAATTCCAAATTATAACAGCAAGTTTCTTGCTGGTGATAGGATTGGAGCATATCCCCATTAAATACCAATTCATCCAATTGACTTAATGGTATGACTATATTGTAGCTATAGTAACTAAAATTTTAGTGGGGGACCGTACCACCAGATATTGTCGGTTTAGTTAATTCAGATGTAGAAAGTCAAAAAAGATACCCCAGACTTAACTCCTCCTATTTCTATCAATATGGGAACATCTTGTGCCATTTTTTTAAAAGAAAAAAGAACTAATTCAGAGCAAGTGATAGGTTTCATAATAATAAAGAATGCTATAACCACTCTAGCCTGCAAGATATTAAGTTTTCCGAGTAAATCATTATTTCTACAGGTTTTTAAAAGCGCTTGTCAATTCTTTTATATATAGGGAAATGTCAAATCAGAATTGACTAAAAAAATGATCATTGTTGGATTGGATGGTGGAAATCTAGAAATTCTAACCACGAAGCCATAAAATCCTACAGGCAAAAAATCTAAACATGGATAAAAACGGAATGAAAGAAATGTGCAAAGAAAGATTTTAGATATAAAGAGAGGAAAAGGAATGAAAAAGAAGTTTAGGGCCATGTGCTTTTCGGTCCAACCAAAACTAATAGAGAAGGATCAGCGTGGAAAGAGCTATATTGGGCTCATAAAGGACCACCAACATAATCCGATTACAGCCCATATCCTACCTGATGCTCTTCATAGGCATGCAAGTATTGTATGGGCTTGTGGCCCAGTAGCCTTCGGCTTTTAAAGCTAAATCTTTATGTATTGAATTTAGTGGGCCACATTTAAAATCCAATTTTTTTTAAGGAGTTTAATTTGAAGTTGATTTTCTTTTTTCCGTTACCCCTTACATCATCGATCACTCTTAAGAAGGATGATCTCTGTAATCCCACTTTATCAACTAAGCGGACAAGCTAAACGAACATTTGCATTGATTTTAAAGGTGTATACTTCTCCACAAAAAAAAAAAAAAAGAAGAAAAATGTATACAAAATCTCAAGGTGCTACAATTTCTAATGGCACTCCTGGTGTAGGCTCAAGCACTTGAGCATCTGGTAGTTCCTTTGCCAACAACTCCTAGCAAAAATAGACGAACATCAATTATATTATCAAATGCTATATGCACGAGAATTTTGAGAAGTTTCCTACCTAATTAAGCAAGAAAAGCAAAAGAACCAATAAAGCTGATAGGATCTCCTATACTATGGGAATGAAAAGCAGCATTGTGAGTTTTGCATCGTCAATTGTTATATGCACCATCAAAAGTTTTGAAGTTAAGAGTTTCTAGTGTGACACCCTAAAGATGTTATTATTTAATGCTTTTAAAATATCAGAAAAAGCCAACCTTGAAAGACTCTATTGTTCCCTCTGCCTGAATCAGACTGGAAAGAAGTCCTTTGCTATCAAGGTCTCCATTCTTCATTGGCACTACGAACCTAGAAATTCCGAAAAAGTCAATAAAAAGACACAGAAAGAAGATGATAAGGCTGAAAAAGGAAAATATAGATGGTAGAAAAGCAATGTACCTGGCCTGCAGCAACTTTGCTAGTTGAACTGCATCTTCTTGTCCCAAAACCAAAGTAAATTTTGGTAGAAGCTGCTTTATGACTGGTGTGATAACGATGTCAGCCCGTTTTTTCTCGAGATCATCCTTGTTATAAACACAGTGAGGTTCATAGTATAGAGTCAACTGGCCCTTTGGAGAACTGACAAGGTATCTGAAGCAGATAATTATATGAAGAAAAACATATCAGTAGAGTCAACATGTGTATTTGCTGCAAGGGAACACAAGTTCAACCACAAGCGAAATCTTACCCATTCTCAGGGCGCTGCCAAGGTGGACCAAGAACTGGCCCTGGTGTAGCTTCAACTCCGACTTTAGAACCACTTCGACCCTCGATTTCAGAGCTCTGGCCAGGTTCTAGATAGGTAACCTGAAAGAATCTGAAACTATGTTTTGGTTTGGATATGGAAATAATTCTGGCTTGTCGACAATTGATAATACACAGAAGATATACTTTCGAATTTCAGTATTCTGAATCGCCTCTAAGGCTTAATTTCAAGCACAGCAAAGTTTCTTGCCATATCATGAAAGTGAGAGCTGAAAGAGCAAATACGCTGATGAAACTGAAAAGTCAATCACCATCCAGTTTATGCAAACTCGTCAAACTTGGATTCAAAATAACTTTCCAGCAATTAAAGAAGAAAACTTTGGACTGTCCATGAACTGAAGAAGACTCCAACCAGTATAGGTGGCTGCACATACTTGATATTCAACTTGCATACATAGATTCAGGCACACACCAAATTTCTACTCTACCAACGTTTGCAAACTTGATAAATGTATACTACATGCTCCAGAATATGCGTTTATTTCTGGCAATTTACCTTGTTTTATGTTCTCCACTTTCGATTTGTTCTCCTTACCTTGATTGTACGTGTTATAAGAAAATGAAAGAGCAAAGCAAGGACAACAGAGAAGCCATATAAGATGGAAGGGAATAGGAAAGAGCATTATTTCAGGAATTTAATCCACGATACAGATCATTAAAAATGCTCTACGCAAATTATATTCCACGCAGCATGGCTAGCCTCAAGTAATTAAGATCAAAGATATGCTGAGTCAGGTCGAGTTATAGACTGGTAGACTTTGACACTAGAGACACAGACAGCTAAAAACACTTTGTCCATATACGTGGAAACTAATCATATATACTTAAAGGTTAAGTGACGGAATGAAATGTAGATAGAATGAGTACTAGCTAAATCAGCCAGTAGACTTTGTAGGAAGTTTTAGTAATCAGTTTCTGTCTAATAATATGTATGGTAGAGTTTACTGACACCCATGTTTTATTCTATACACATCATATATTCCAAAAATAGACAGCACAGAGTAACCAGAGCAAGAGAACACAGAGAAAAAAAAAGAACTCGGTTCAAAAGGAACTCACATTTTTAAAAAGAGGATCCAGCAAAGGCTTAGCGTTAGGAGTTGCTATGACTCTAAGATTTGGAGAAGACTCAGAAAGCGGCTTTAAGGTTTTTAAGTGGCAATGATCATCAAGGCTTTGCGTAATCAATAAGCAGTCCACTTCAGGAAGGTCACTAAGCTGCATCACAATAGCATCAGCAATTTGTGCAAAAAGATTGATTCATCCCCTTAACAAATCTAAACAAAACAAAGTAAGTCAATAGATAGAAAAACCACCGATTTTTCCGACTCCAAAAAGTGGAGATAGGGATAGGATAGGTTAATTGATGATACTTCAAGATAAAATAAATACTTACAACAAAAGAGGGATTAGGTATTTAACAAGAGGGGCAAAAACCATATTAAGCAGAAGTAGTCAAAGTAGCAATTTAAGGGACAGAAAGTACCTGAAAACTCTTGAGGAATTTCTTGGCAGCATCATATAGCCAAGGAATTCCAAAATCCAAGTTGCCCACCAAGATAGGGTCAACTAAGATACTCACTCCTCCAACTTCCCACAACCAACTATTCCCCTAAATTGATGAATTTTAAATGGAAGCACAAACCATCAAATATATTAACAAAGCTGAAAACCAACTAAATTTAGAATATACCCAGATCAAGTAACAGAAATGATCACCTCTAGATATGTGAGTTTGAACACATCAGCGCCTGCAGAACTCGACCCCACCGCACTCTCCTCAGAAACTACAGCAGCAACAACCTTACTGACCTTATTCAATTTCAACCTGAAAAATGAGACTAGAAAGTCAATTTTTTTGCAACAGTAACAGCAGCACACCGATACTGAGCATCTGCTGGAGAGAGGCACGAAACCTGTTACTTGATAGCTTGAATGTGGAGGGAATGAAGCGGATTGAACGGTCAGAAGGGGAAGAGAGAAGGGTGGGTGAGAATAACTTGGAAGGAGATAAGGGTCTGGCCCTGCAAGGATTGAAGAGAAGAGAATGGCATTGAAGAGCCATGAGAGCGAGACTTGAGTAATGAGAGAGGCAACAGAGAAATGAGCGGTTTTGGTTTGGTAAAGTTTGGGTCTTTGGTAATTGGTAGTAGTACTTTTCCTTCCCGCGAATTCCTTTGCTGCTCGAACAGTCGAACTTAACCACTCGGTAGTATTTTCGTGCACCACAAGTGGTTTTGATTCCACCACGTGGCAATTGTCGACCCAGAACTGAGTAGTTCTGACAGTTACGAGGAACTCTTGGTCTTGGATGTGTTATGTTTTTTTTTTTCTTTTAAAGTCTTATACACGAACATAGACTTCCAATCCAATCTAACTAAATTAGATTAGATCGACCCAATCCAGTTAGTTAATGAACCAAACATAAAACTCAAGACAAACGCGAGTGTCAATGCAACTTCTGTAAGCATACAAAAACTAGGTGGTCGCATTTCATTTCAATCTTCAATTTAATTCATCTCAAAATTCACAACCCTGACTGAAGGGCAAAAAACCTTGCCCATACACTCAATAACGCGCATAAAACGGTACACTTAGACACACTTTTATAGACACTACCGACCAGCTTTCGGCCTTTGGCCTGTCACTGAACAAAAAGGATTTTCTTCTTCTTCTCCTATTGGAAGTACAAAAAGAACAGGATGGATTTGTTTTCACATCCCAAAAATGAAGCGAGGCATACTATACAATTGTTCTCTGCGCAGGTTTAACTAGATCTTGAAAGCAAGTTCCCTCTCCCATTTTTTAGGCTGGTAAGGTTCAATCTGCACAATCTTGTTACCTTGGGGTAATGGCAAATCATGCTGTAAGGGAAGCTTATCGTGCCAGACAAAATCATTCTCATGTTCGAGCTTCCTGAGTGCTTCTGTAGCATTGTCTATTTCTTTTCTGAAGACAGCTTTCCACGACTCCTCGCCTGGTATTTTCTTTTTTGTATTGGACAACGCACAACGAAGAACTCCGATTGCAAAACCAAGTTGGCTTTCCTCTTTTAAACTTTCTGCGACAAACTTCTGAGATCGTAACTCATGCAGAGCTTTGGCAGAGGATATGAATTCCTATAAAGGACATGGAGGAGAATCCATAAGCATTTACAGGCAAAAGATATATGATCTAAGGAAAATAGCAAACAGCCAAAAACTTTTTGCTTAACCTAAACGGATTTAGCAGTGAAGGTTGCAATTATGATATAATGCAACTTTAGTTGAACCCCTGAAAATTCCACTAGACCTAATTCAATTGATCCTTCCCTTCGAAGCTACTCATCCTTAAATGTTACTGCCATTGTTAATGCACAACTCATTATATGGGTATCCTTAACTTGTGCAGAATGTTAAGTTACAAACAATTGGAAACTATGGTGCTTTAACAAAACACCCCTGTTTCATCAAGCATCTATCAGGGAAAAGGAGCACGGGAAGACTTCACTGAAGTACTTAAATGAACATAATCATTGAACAAAAATATGATAGCAGTTAAGATGCACGTAACAAATACTGGTTTGGCAAGTTGCAGAACAGTGTACATACCAAAAAGTGGGATGAAACAGACTTCCCCGCCCCAGCCCCTGAAATTAATGCATCGGTGGCTTCACTGAGCAATTCTGCAACACCATAGTGTAGCTTTGCCAGAACACCACAACTGGTATTGCCCATTCCTTCAGCCCTCCTCACATATACAGCCTGTCATATTGCAAATTGTAACATTTATTTCACATACACAGTCTTTCAGGGGAAGAGGACTCACCCTCAGTAAGCACAAAGCCCCAATAGGATTAGATCACCATCTCTAGCTCAGACCAACTGAATCGTTAACCTGCTACTGTAACCTATACTCACTGAGAACCACCAAAAATATGTGCAGCTCAAACTCAGGTCCGTGCTGGCAGCTCGACCGGCTAGCTTGCACCTAAGTGGCTGCCTGAGTACGCCCTGTGCAGCCAAGGTTGAAGGGTGTTTGCCTGTTTGGTTGGGGAGGCTTTTCCAGAGTTTGTTCAAACTGGTGGTTTGGGATGGCTGCTTTTAGGTTACAATTCCCAAGTCCATGTATATATACATAAACAGGAGAATGCAGGTGGCAGGTTAACAATTCTGTTAGGCTTTGCACTTAGGGAGTGTGATCTAATCCTATTGGGCTTTGTGCTTACAGAAAACTGCATTGAAAACTGAAGTGCTAACCTGGGCCTGAGCTAAAGAAATAAGGCTCATTGCTGCAGATGCAGATGTGGTAACTTCTTGTGGCATTTCTGCAGAAATTGCAGGATGTAAAGAGGGAAGAACATCCTGAGCAAGATGGTGAAAGACTCCAGCTGCTTGTCTAAAGATGAAGGCGGATTGCTTCAAGTCTAAAACAATGCAAAGACAGCAAATCAACAAGAACATCCAGTGAGATAGGAAAATAAGAAAAGAAGGGTCATTAATGGTTACCTGCAGAAAGAATTTCCAAAGCCCTCTCCCAAAGAATAGCTCCATAAAGGAAAAGGGTCATGGCAAGCTCAAACCGCAAATTATTAATCTGGAAAAACTTTGGACCCCTAAGGTCAAAGAAAGATGACGAGCTAATAGCACTACTCCACCGCATCTTAAGTTTTGAAGTCCAGGGAACTATATGGCCAGTGACGCTGAGAAAATCAGCACGGGAAATGAAATTTTCCAGCAGTGGTATATATTGCTCCAGTCTGAGACGTTCCTGAGAAATTTTCAACAGATTAGTCAAGTCAGAGCAAAAGCTGCAAAAAAACAGATAACTCAGAAAACCAAGTGAATGAATTAGATTAAGCCAAGTAGTTCGATGACTATGATTCCCCTACTAGTCTAGTTCCAATTTCAAAACTCTTGGTTCATGCTCATCATACTAAGCCACATTGTTCCTAGCAACCCACTAAGCCTGTTCCTCTTCTTTCACCTCCACAATTATCATAGTCTAGAGGAGGAGATTAACCGCCACTAATAATCATCAACAAAGTAATGTAAGAGGCCAAAATATGTGTCTTTCTCCCCTTAAATATTCACCTGCTCAATACGTGAAGTCGATCCGCCAGACATTTCTCTGGCAATAGCCTCTGTAATGAAGCTTTTCTGATTAATAGACTCCTCGATCACACTACGCTTTGAACTCAACTCTTTAAGGTGCTCCAGTGTCGCAGAATCACGCGCAGGGAACGCGTCCTCAAACACAATCTGCAATGCAAGCCAAGAACATTCAAAAGAAAAAAACAAAACCCACCAAGTTTTTCCACACCAGAAGCCAAAAAAACACAACCCAAAATCAAAATTGATATAAAGCGCTAACCTTTTTAGTTTTCAGCTTAGCGAGGCTTCTATATTGCAGCATCATCTTTGCACCCACCAGAGAAAAACCACAGACAGGCAAAAAAGAGAAGGACCCAAATCCTTAATTGCCTTTGGTAGAAACTACAAAGCAAGCAGGCTCTCAATGCTGCCACTCATTGTAGGCGCAGAGAATTAAAAAAATTGTTTGAATATTTATACTGTACAGTGTTGATTTGAACGCTTTGGGTTTTTTGTTTGGAGTTTGAAATTTTGTATTATAGTAATGGTTGTCGTTTTTGGAGAAGGAGATTGACTTTAAGCCAGATTAGGATTAGGATTTTGGGTGTTTTGGTTTCCTTCTCGACCAAGAATTTAGATTACTTCACTTGCGTAGTTTGGGAGAAATCGACGAGAAACTGGAACTGTAATGGCCGTGGGTCCCGCTCAGGTCTCCCGCGGAATTGCACACTCCTCTTCTCGCTGGAGGATTGGGCCTGTTTTTTCTCCTCCTTTTCTTTATCAGAAACAAGAAAGAATTAAAATTAAAAAAAAAACAATAATGCTAGAGTTATTAAGATTTTTTTACTAAGAAAGTCTTACAAACATACATAGCATTATCTCATTGGACAATTTCATTAACTCTCCACATTATATTTTATTTGCATTTATCATTTCTAAAATTAGATTTTTTACCATAAAAAATTCTTTTCTCACCTTCACGATTTTCAGAATCTCTCCAAATTAATTTATTGCCTTATAGTGTTTTTTTCCTCTCAACTTCCCCTTTTTTTTTTTTTCCTTTGTGTTGATTTCACTTCTTCTTTGTCCTCATCTTCCTCTTGTTATTAACCCTAATTTTTTAGATTTCTACCTTATCTTATCTCTCATTTATTTCTTCTCACGTTTCTTGAAAAAAAAAAGAAAATCGTGGTTCCTCTTCTTTGATGAAACGCCCCGACCCGTATTTACCGTACACAGTAAACACGTGCCGGAACTGTGACAACCCAACCCAAAATGACTCAGCATACAGTGTATAAAACAAATATCCGGGCTCGACAGCCCATAACACAATCGGCCCAATGGCCCAATAATAGCAAAAGTATGCACAGCGGAAGACTTTAAATAACTAACACTAACACTGTATGCGACACATGCAAACTATGGATCCAAGCCTGTCCAAGGGAAACGTCACAGCCTGTCTGGAATGCATCAACCTGTACAATGAACAATTCATCCTACGGGATGAAAGCCCGCAGGTGAGGGGTGAGTCCGAAGTGCTCACGACAATGGAAAGACGATCAATATGGACACTAACAATTACTCAAGTCCGAAACAACAGTCAAACCAAAAGACTCAATTAAAAATCAATTATCCAATTTTATCTTTCCGGGCCCCGTCACGAATAAGCTAGGGTCGTACCAGGTTATCAACCTGTTCCTGG
>JAKUCV010002794.1:69239-80903 GCA_028386065.3 Turnera subulata | reverse complement strand
AATGAGAGAGGCATATGATGAAATGGTAACACCCAGAAAAACAAGGAAAGACTCGATAAGGAAAAAATATACATAAGAAAAATATCACTATTTTCATAAAGAATTTATTTCTTGCAATATTAATCTCGAAACATCACATCACGAGGGAGGTGTATTTCCTTCATGTTACATTAATAAAGCCTCTTGCAATGCCTATAAACAAATTTCAAACTCTAAATTAACTAGAATTTAGTTATATTACACCACTTGACTAGGTAGAATACATAGAAATTAACCCTACTCCCACTTGACTAGGAAACAACAAAACTAAAAATAAGTCATCACACAAAATCTAAACAAAGCAAATGACACTTAGTCAAATTGATGTTACACATTTAACGGTTCTTCCTCAATTTATGCACCTCACAACTCTTAAATCATTTTCATCCTTTAAGGATATTTTGATGTAGATTTGGCTGATTTGGTTTGATACAAGAGTCACTCAAGGTTATGGTTAATTTCTTGGTAATCATCCCATTCCTTGTTCTCCCATAAAGAAAAGTTTCTATCTCTTGAAGCAGAGTGTGGTGCAATTGGCTCTGGTGTAGCTGACATTTTGTGCAGCAGAGTGTGGTGCAATTGGCTCTGGTGTAGCTGACATTTTGTGCCTTTACTCTTAAGTTTTTGAAAACTTCAAATCCAAGACAGAAATGGGGACTCAATCCTATCCCATGAGCGGTGGAGATGGCCTGAACAGCTATGCTCAAAATTCCGGCTATCAGGTGTGGATGCTAACGATCTTAATTATGACACATTGCTGATTTTTTTTTTTTTTCCTTTCGGCATAATTAAGCTGAGCCGCGGCTGGGATACTCTTCTAGTACGAAAAATTGTGGGATGGAGATACATAGCTGTGGAGTCTTTTAGATTATTCTTCCCCTTAATGAAAATGCTCATAATAGCTTTTAAAGTAGAATTGATGGAGATAACATATATTGTTTCCTGAAAGGAGATTTAGTATGTTTTTTTAGTTCACAGAACAATCATTAATTTGTGCTTGGATCTTGTAGAGATTAGTGGTGGAATATGCCAAACCAATGGTGAAGAAAGCCATTGAAGATGAGCTGGAATTCACCAATTTCTCTGAAAATTCCACTACTTTTGCCATAGCAGATTTTGGCTGTTCTGTTGGATCCAACACTCTCATTGCAACCCAAAACATTATTGAAGCTGTAAAGGAAAAATATCAATCTAAACATCCAGATCATCCACCACTAGATTTCCAGGTGTTCTTCAGTGACCATGTCAACAATGACTTCAACACTCTCTTCAGGAACCTCCCACCCTCCCGCGAATTCTTCGCGGCAGGAGTTCCCGGTAGCTTCCACAACCGGTTGTTCCCTAAGGCCAGTCTCCATGTGGGGCATTCCTCTTATGCAGTGCATTGGCTCTCCAAGCTTCCTGAAGAGATCCTGGACCCCAACTCTCCTGCCTACAATAAGGACAGCATCCATTGCACAGGATTTTCAAAGGAAGTAGCCAAGGCATTTCTTGAACAGTTTCATATTGACATGGAGAGCTTTTTGAATGCAAGGGCACAAGAAGTTGTGAGTGGAGGATTGTTTCTACTCACGGTAGCTGGTCTACCAGAGGGAACTGTCTGTTCACAAACTTATCATGGAGTGAACCATGACGTCCTGGATTATTGTCTCAAGGACATGGCCGAAGAGGTAAGATCCTACTAAATAATCTCCACAAGAATTCAAAAAATCATCTTGCTAGTTCCAAGCTAATTGCAATAGCTTAGTCAGCTGCCTAGAGTTGTTGTAGTTGAACCAAAGCATTTCGAGTTTAGAAATGTATCATTTTAAGGACTAGGAAGACCAACCTTTACGGTTTCTATCATGCTTTGATACATCTTTGATGTCCCTTAAAAGTGAGCTAGCAATGGAGAAGAAGCAAAAGCACACACTTACATCTCAAGTGATACTAAGGTCATCTTGAGGGGCTAAAGGTTTCGAGTTCGAGGCCCAGTCTAACCTATCAAACAGAAAAACTGACATATCTACTGATACATTATTGTCTTAAACAGGGAATAATCAGTAAAGAGAAACTGGAGGCCTTTAACATACCAATATATTTTCCACCCTTTGAGGATTTGGAAGCAGTGTTGAAGAGAAGCACATATTTCAGCATGGAGAAAATCGACCCGTCGCTGGCTGCCGATATGGGGACTCCTATCACTCCAGATATGGTGCCGTCCCTTGCATCCGGATTTAGAGCAATCTCCGAGGAACTCATCCGACATCACTTTGGGGACGAGATTGTTGACTCTGTATTTGAACGTTTCCTCAAGAAAATATCTGAAAGTCTCCACTTGTTTGATGACAAACACAGGCCTATTAACATATTCGTCGTCCTCAAGAGGAAGAATTAAGGCCAGCTTCGTTCTTATATATATGTTCCGGTAAAATGTATCACTAATTAGGGGATACATGCATCTATATATATTGATGTACTAATGTGTTCCCAATCAATAAAATACCAGGTTACTACTTGCTACTGCAGCCTAAAGTCTAATCTGAGCGGCAATAATCTTATTTAGTCATATTTACTTGTCTTTTTTTTTTTCCGATCCGGTATTCAGAATTTTACTTCAATAATCCTGATAAATGAGTCTCCTAATAAGGATTTTTTACATACACTATACGCTAGAAGTTTTTCTATAAAATAAAATTTAGCCTATTTTTTTTTAACATGATTTTTAAATGGACAAGTAGGAGTTTTTTTATATCCAATATTCCAATTTGATGTCATGTTTCCACAAGTTATTTTTGTCATGTTTCCGCTAGCTATTCTTTTATTCAAAACATACAATTTAGGGGGAAGAGAGAAGGATAAAGTCAACGCAGGCTTCATTCATAGTTGTTTAGCTTCTTTGGTTTATGTCTGTTTCTAATTTGCTTTTTATAATATACTTCTAGATCTAACTTTCCTTCAGAAACAACCGTGGACTTGTCTATATCATTTTGCTCTTCTTCTCTTTGAAGAAAGAACATTCTAGGCAGACTGAATTCTGAGAGGGAGATGGCAATTCAAGAGACAATAAGTCCTATCATGGCCAAGGGAGATGGAGAGCACAGCTATTCTCAGAATTCTAACTTCCAGAGGTACTGATGTTACCAGGCTTCTGTTAATTCCCAACTATTCAAAACTAGAACAACAAAAGAATAACAAATTCTTTTGCTCGGTACTAGTCGATGTTGATGGGATTCGAACACGAGACCTCGCTCTTCTTGCTTTGACAAGAGTACCAATGCGCTACGAGCCCATTGGTATCGGTTTAATTCCTTGGTCCTCTTTGTTTCTTTGATATGCTCAAGGCCCCTTACTAATTAACAATAGATGTAAGCACAAGGTGTTCCCATAGCAATAAAGATGCTCAGAGACAGATGAACAAAAAAATTTTTCACAGGATGAAACCAAATCTAATCAAGCCATAAGTCGGGTGATTTAGTATAATTTCAAGTTTCACAGAACTAGTGATCATTATCAATCTGTGCTTGCTGATTGTAGAGAATGGTAGTGGAAGCTGCCAAAGTGATGGTGAAGAAAGCAATTGAAGATGATCTAGAATTCAGCTTCTCATTAGGAACTTGCAATACTTTTGCCATAGCAGAGTTTGGATGTTCTGTTGGATCCAACACCCTCATTGCAACCCAAAACATCATTGAAGCTGTAAAGGATAAATATCTGTCTCAATACCCAAATCTTCCACCATTAGATTTCCAGGTGTTCTTCAATGATCATGTCAACAATGACTTCAACACCCTCTTCCGAAACCTCCCCCCTTCCGGCAAATTCTTCGACGGCAGGAGTTCCCGGTAGCTTCCACAACCGATTGTTCCCTAAGGCGAGCCTCCACCTCGGGCACTCCTCTTATGCACTGCATTGTCTCTCCAAGATTCCTGAGGAGATCCTGGACCCCAACTCTCCTGCCTATAATAAGGACAGCATCCATTGCACAGGATTCTCAAAAGAAGTGGCCAAGGCATTTTCTGCTCAGTTTCAGAATGACATGGAGAGCTTCTTGAATGCAACGGCTCAAGAACTTGTGAGTGGAGGATTGTTGGTATTCACGGTAGCTGGTCTACCAGAGGGAACAGTCTGTTCACAAATTTTTTATGGAGTGAATCATGACGTCCTGGATTATTCTCTCAAGGACATGGCCGAAGAGGTAAGATCCTACTAAATAATCTCCACAAGAATTCAAGAAATCATCTTGCTAGTTCTGAGCTAATTGCAATAGGTTAATCAGTCGTTGTGGGTCTCCAGATACTGTTAATTTTACCAAAAAATTTATACAAGCTTAACTAGAATGCTACTAGGGTTATTCTAGTTGAACCAAACCATTTCAAGTTTAGAAATGTATCAATTTAAGGACTAGGAAGAGCAACCTTTACAGTTTCTTTTATGCATTGATCCAGATTTGATGTCCCTTAAAAGTGAGCTATAGAGAAGCAAAAGTACTACTTGGTTAATAACATCTGCATCTCAAGTGATACTAGGGTCCGTAGCATTTGTGAAAACTCAAACACAATCAACATTTGCGACAATTCTTGCAAGGGGAAACGTTGGTTATATTTCCTCAAAATCAAAATACAAGTCTGCTACATAACATTTGTGATATTCTATTGCTACACTTTTACAGTTTATTTACAATTCAAAGTGCAACTCTTAACCAATTACTTGTTCTTTCTACCGGTTTACTTTTACAACACTCCCCCTTGATTCTATTGTTCAATTTCCCAACAGGGTCGTTTTCACGGCTGCAGGTTTCGAGTTTGAGTCCCAGTCTAATCTATCAAACAAAAAAACTAACATCTACTTGTACATTATTGTCTTAAATAGGGAATAATCAGTAAAGAGAAGCTGGAGACCTTCAACATACCAATATATTTTCCACACCTTAAGGATTTGGAAGCAGTGTTGAAGAGAAACACACGCTTTAGCATGGAGAGAATCGACCCGTCGCTGGCTGCCGATATGTGGCCTCCTGTCACTCCAGATATAGTACCGTCCTTTACCCTCAATCTTAGTTAGTCATATTTACTTGTCTTTTTTGTTTCCGATCCGGTATCCAGAATTTTACTTCACTTATCCTGGTAAGTGAGTCTCTTAATAACGATTTTTTACATACACTAGACTTGAATTGGAGACCTACTTTACTCATATTTACTTGTTCTTTTCTATAAAATGCTATTTTTTTAATCAATCTAAAAAAATGTTATACCTACAAGAATTGGCTTAATTAGTTGAGGGTTTGAAATCCTTGCCGATTGTTCCTCTACAGTCCTGCAAGCCCGAGCATAATTGCTTGCCCTGCCCTGACCTAAAAGAACTAAAAAAACATAATATTTAAATGGACAATTAGGAGTTTTTATATCCAATATTCAAATTTGATGTCATGTTTCACCAGCTATTCTTTTAAAAATACAATTTAGCGGGAAGAGAGAAGGGTAAAGTCAATGCATGTCACATGCTGGCTTCATTTATAGTTGTTTAGTTTTTTTCTCATTGTGTTTTCTTTGTGTTTGTTGGCTTCTTAGCTTCTTAGGTTTATGCCTGTTTCTAATTTGCTTTTTATATATACTTCTAGATCTAGCTAACTCTCCTTGAGAGACAACTGTGGACTTGTCTATATCATTTTGCTCTTCTTCTCTTTGAAGAAAGAACATCCTAGGCAGACTTCAGTCTGAGAGGGAGAAGGCAATTCAAGAGACTACCATCCCAATATCTTATCCCATGAGCAGTGGAGATGGGCAACACAGCTATTCTCAGAACTCTAGTTATCAGGTATGGAACTTTTCTTTTTTGCTTGGTACTAGTCGATGTTGAATGTGGGACGCGAACACGAGACCTTACTCCTCTTGCTTTGACAAGAGTACCAATGCGCTATGAGCCCATTGGTACCGGCTCTTAGCTTTTAATTCATTGGTCCTCTTTGTTCCTTTGATATATATGCGTGAGGCCTGTTACTAAGTAGTTATAGATGTAAGCACAAGGTGTTTCCATAGCAATAAAGATGCTCAGAGATGAAATCAAGCCATAAGTCAGGTGATTTAGTATCATTTCAAGTTTCACAGAATTAGTGATCATTATCAATCTGTGCTTGTTGATTGTAGAGAAGGGTAGTGGAAGCTGCCAAAGTGATGGTGAAGAAAGCCATTGAAGATAAGCTAGAGTTCAGCTCCTCATCCGGAACTTGTAATACTTTTGCCATAGCAGATTTTGGCTGTTCTGTTGGATCCAACACTCTCATTGCAACCCACAACATCATTGAAGCTGTAAAGGAAAAATATCAGTCTCAATACCCAAATCTTCCACCATTAGATTTCCAGGTGTTCTTCAATGATCATGTCAACAATGACTTCAACACTCTCTTCAGGAACCTCCCCCCTTCCAGCGAATTCTTCGCGGCAGGAGTTCCCGGTAGCTTCCACAACCGATTGTTCCCTAAGGCCAGTCTCCATCTGGGGCACTCCTCTTATGCACTGCATTGGCTCTCCAAGATTCCTGAGGAGATCCTGGACCCCAACTCTCCTGCCAATAATAAGGACAGCATCCATTGCACAGGATTCTCAAAAGAAGTAGCCAAGGCATTTTCCGCTCAGTTTCAGGATGACATGGAGAGCTTCTTGAATGCAAGGGCTCAAGAACTTGTGGATGGAGGATTGTTGGTATTCACGGTAGCTGGTCTACCAGAGGGAACAGTCTGTTCTCAAACTTATCATGGTGTCAACAATGACATCCTGGGATATTCTCTCAAGGACATGGCCGAAGAGGTAACATCCTGGGATGTTGTCTCAGTTGACTGCTTGTCTAATTCTCTATTAATAACATCTATTTATTTTTGGATTCCCATCCGGTATCCGGAGTTTCGCTCCAACTAATTCGGTTCGACTCGGACGGCACCTAGTTATGGTGGGTGAGTCTCCCAATGGGGATTTGTTACATGGTTAACCGTAACATCTATTTATGTATCATTGCTTTTAACAGGGGCTAATCAGTGAAGAGAAACTGGAGGACTTTAACATACCAGTATATTATCCACCCATCAAGGAGTTGGAAGCAGTGCTGCAGAGAAATGCATATTTTAGCCTAGAGAGAATTGACACATCAATGGCATCCAATATGCGGCCAACTCTTGGTCCACATATTATACAACCCATTACATCAACTATTAGGGCTATCTATGAGGAACTCATCAGAGAAACTTTTGGAGACGAGATTGTTGATTCTGTATTTGAACGTTTCCACAGGAAATTCTCTGAAAATCTGGACTTGTACTACAATGACAAACAAATGGCTCTTAGCATATTCATTGTACTCAAGCGACATCATTGAAGGCGGCCAAGCTATTTTCTTTTTAAAACTCCCAGAAGAAAAAATGTATTACTAAAGGGATATATATGTATATACATGCATCTATGTTGATGTACTGCTTATTCCAGCTGAATAAAAATTCCAGGTTCTTTCTTGCAGCCAGAGCTGGGGGCGGTAGTAACTTTTATTTTATTTGATCAAGCTAAGTGGTCCTTCTTGACCGTTAATTATGTAAACAAATTGAGTCTAATTCATGAGCGAGCTTATTCGAATTGACCAAAATCTATTCAAGGATGACTGAACAACTTTGTTTAGGATTTTTCAGGACAGTTTGGGATTGAGGCTCACCCCTACTTGTCAGGTGTTCACTGAACACACTCAGCTTATAAAATGGCGAAGCCACAAATCAAAAGACCATAAACATACTAAGCAAAAGCAAAGAACCTCTTCTTCTTCTTCTACTACTACTACTACTACTACACTATTGCACTAGCTAGCTAGAGAGCTCAAACTTCCTTAACAATGCCATCACACAGCGACCATGAATCCCTCAGCGCCGCCGTTACCCGGCGAGCCCGAATCCTCACCAACCACTTACTCCTCCACACTCACCACCATCAAGAAGCTATAGCTCCATCCTCACAGCTACCAAACCTCTATTCCAATGCCTGCCTCAGCTTCTCCCCACCAGAACTCACCGAAACCATCCGTTTCGACACGGAAGAGATGAGGAGGCTATTGGACGCCCACCACATACCTGAGAGAGACTATCTGTATAACCTGATACAGGAAGGGGAGGTGTTCAATCCTGTGAAGAAGGGCGGGAGGGTGTTCTTGATGCCGGACTACAACCAGCCCATGGAGCAGCAGAAGGAGGTAACCATGAGACGTATCAAGTGGTTGTTGGATAGAGGGGTTTACAAAGGGTGGTGCACTGAGAGCGGGCCTGAAGCTGACCTCAGGAATTTGGCCATGCAAGAGGTGCTCAGGAGTTATGATCTTGCACTTGGTATCCAAATGTCTGCTCATTTCTTCTTGTGGTATGTGTATTATAACTATATGTTGTTTTTAGTACATCGAATTTCAGAAATTATCCAAAGTTTTGAACCCGTAATAATCTCATAGATTGAGCACATGACACCCTTGAATGAAACTTAATGAGGTACCATTGCAGCACAAATATTTTTGGATTGTTTGAAGTAAAACATTTATTTATTTGCTTGTTTTGTATGTTTAATTTTTTGGGTTAATATGGATATTTCAGGGGTGGTGCCATTAGATATCTGGGAACAAAGCACCACCATGACAAGTGGTTGGGAGCAACTGAGAGTTATGCAATCAACGGTTGCTTTGCTATGACAGAGTTGGGGCATGGAACTAATGTCTGTTGATGATCAAGATTAATGCCAATCTAGTTATACTAATCTGTCTCTGTTATGCCTTTTATTTTTGTTGTCTTAATTTGCTAATGTTTTTCTTCAGGTACGAGGAATTGAGACAGTGGCCACTTATGATTCTAGAACAGGAGAGTTTGTGATCAACACACCTTGTGAGTCAGCTCAAAAGTATTGGATTGGCGGGGCAGCTAATGTAAATATTACAATATTCTTCTTTTCCACTTTTTCTGCAGCTAATGTAACAAAAGATCTATGAAGTTTAGTGGTTACTTTAACTAAAGTCTTGAGTTCGAACTTGCAAGAAAATTTTATTCTTTTGTTGCTGTTCTCTTTTAGTGTGCCACACATGCAGTGGTGTATTCACAGCTTCACATAAATGGAAAGAATCAAGGGGTTCATGGATTTATAGTCCAAATTAGAGATGCCAATGGGAAGCTATGCCCCAAAGTCCGAGTAGCTGATTGTGGCCATAAAATTGGCCTGAATGGTCTTGACAATGGTCAAATCTGGTACTCATTTCACACTTTCTCTTCTTAAATGATTTTTTTGGAGAAATTTTAGTGATGGTAATTACTAATTAGAGTAGGAAATTAGCTAAGATAATTACATACAAACTGGTTAATTTTCAGGTTTGACAAAGTCCGGATCCCCAGAGGAAATTTGTTAAACGCGGTTGCTGATGTTTCACCAGAAGGGCAGTATCTGACTATAGAAGACCCAGAAGAGGTGACTAATTTTCCAAGATTAATTGGCTTCTAAGTAATTAACCTTCTTGCACATGTACTTAACTTCACAATCTTTTCACAGAGATTTGGGACATTCTTGGCCTCATTGACAATTGGTCGTGTGTCTATAGCTACTAGCGCAATTTACTCATCAAAGGTACATTGTTACATGTTTTTTTACAAATTTTGGCACTAACATATAACTTTTTTCACCGTTCTTACAAGGCTTTTATTGCATACCACACCTAATGCATAAAATTGATTCCTACCCTTATACAGATTAGTTTAGCAATTGCAATAAGGTATGCATTGACTAGGAGGGCATTTTCTACTACACCTAATGGACCAGAAGTCTTATTACTTGATTACACAAGTCATCAACGACGACTCCTGCCTTTACTTGCCAAGACGTAAGTGAATCTCCCCTGTTGTTCTGTTCTGTTCTGCTTACACAAATTTTTCTGCACAGGAAAGTATCCCCTTTTCATTTATTACCTGATGACTTCCTTAATGTTCCTATTCTGATGTGTCTCTCTTGTATGAATTCTTGCATTGCAGATATGCTATGAGCTTTGCTGGAAATTGGTTGAAAATGTTATTTGCAAAAAGGGAGCCTCAGTCATATAAAACAGTGCATATATTCTCCAGTGCATTCAAAGCTATCTTCAGCTGGCATAACACCAAAACACTTCAGGTGATCAGGAGAATGCACCCACTAGAATTTAAATAAGTTTATGTATACTGATAGGGAATGTTCATTAATGTTGATCATTCTTCAGGAATGCCGCGAAGCTTGTGGAGGACAAGGCTTGAAGACTGAGAATCGAATCGGTCTGTTGATGGGGGAGTTTGATGCTCAGTTAACTTTTGAAGGGGACAACAATGTTCTGATGCAGCGGGTGTGTTATCTATAACATTTATATATGTTACATTGTAGATGATGACAAAAAAATTGTTTTTGAGACAATTCATGAAATAATTAATTTTCCCCTCTCAGGTCAGCAAAAAGCTTCTTTCTGAATTTCTTGCAGCCAAGCAGCAAAACAGACCTATAAATAGTTTTGGATTAGAGCATATGAATGAGCCTTCTCCTGTTATTCCATCTCTGCTTACAAGTTCTACCCTCAGGAGCAGCCAATTCCAGGTTAATTTTATATTCATCGATCCCAACTTTGACACAGTACTGTCCTCTACATATCTGAAACTATATGAGTATCAGATTGGTGCATTGCGCTTGAGGGAGGGAGACCTTTTGAATCGTTTTGCTGCTGAAGTGTCTAAGTATGAAGCCATGGGAGAAAGTAAAGAGCAGGCAATTGATATGGTATGTACTATATTTTGCTATTCTGTTGGGGATTATCTATATTTTTTTCTTAATCTGAACTATTCTGAACAGGCTTATCAGATCTCAAAAGACCTAAGCAAGGCCCTATCAGACCGTATGATACTACAACTCTTCATTGAAGCAGAGGAAGGCATCTCTGCAGCTGGTTCCTTGAAGGTAAAGTAACATGTACAACTCTTCTCCTTAATTGAAATAATTAATCTGGAATTAAGTACCCTTGACGATTAGATTAAGATATGTTTGTTGCAGGATGTGTTAGCTCTGGTCAGATCCATGTATGCATTAATCTGCATGGAGGAAGACGACACATTTCTGCGATATGGGTACCTATCAGCAGAAAATGCTGGTGTTGTGATGGATGAAGTTACAAAACTTTGCAGGGAATTGCGGCCCCATGCACTTGCCTTGGTCTGCTCTTTTGGAATCCCTGATGCACTATTAGGACCCATAGCATTCGATTGGATCGAGGCAAACTCTTGGTCTTCACTGAGACACTAGTTCCTTCATTCCCTGGTCTGACCTAGCTAATGTGCTGCAGAAGTTAATTTGTTGTACTTTATATGTATTTTCTGGTGTTAAGTTTGAATTTGTAGACAATTGTTGGGTTCTACTGAATAATGAAACAACCATTGAATATGTTATCCGAATCATATATCACATGTAATAGGTACCGTAGTTAACCTCGGATTGGCTGATAAGCGAGTTTGATTCCGCGTAAGTATAGCAAGGTGGACTACCCACGGTCCGATCTTGGATTATTTAGTGCAAATCTAATGGATAAAAAAAAAATATAGGTACCAAACATACTAATAAATAAATAATAATATTAAAA
>JAKUCV010002794.1:0-68609 GCA_028386065.3 Turnera subulata | reverse complement strand
CTGCAAAATCAGCTTTACTCTCTTTCGGGTTTACTGGATTACACATTTGTTATTCCCCGAAGATAAGAGCAAATACATATAATGCCGATAGGCTTAAATCAAAAGCTTCAGGCTTTATGTTACAAGCAATACATATTGCACTTAGACAGGATACTCCAGGACCAGTCTAATAGCACGGTATTTGGAAACTTCTTTGGGAGTTCCAATCATAAATAACTTTATCCATACTCAAAATGATTTAAATTATCTAAAGATCAGTTCAACTCTATTTTGTAATTTCCTGGGAATTAGTTGCTTCAGGCAACTTGGATCCTTCAGAGATCTTCATGTATATATCATGACTCCTGGATCCAGAATAATAGGCTGTAATGGCATTCATTAGATGCATTTCTAATATATTGCCAGACTTATCAAATAATTGCATCCACCACAGGGGAGTATATCTCCTCATAATTAATACCTGGTCGTTTGGGTAAAACTTTGTGCCACAAACCGTGCTTTATATCTCTTTATTTATTTTTCCGCACAAATACCCTATTATGACCAATAGAATTTTACACCTTTTGGTGTACAGACTACAAGTCCGAAAAACTTCTCGTTTCGGGCGAGTCCAATCTCTCGCTTCGGGCGTGTCCAATTTCTCGCTTCGGGCGAGTCCAATTTCTCGCTTCGGGCGAGTCCAATACAGCCTTAATTGTATTTCTATATTTTGGGCAATTATACTGTGCCTACATTCGTCAATGTAGGTTCATGATCCTCATGTCATTTAGCGCTATATTAAACAATGAATATTCCGTCGACGGTTATTTTACGTCGGTTCCATCTTATCTCTTACATTGTAATTGAGATCTCATCATGCTCATTTATTTCAGGTACCTGAGTTACTTCTGGAAATTTATCAATTGTGTCAGAGAATCAACCTCTTCTGGAGGAGTTTTAATGCAAGCCTCTAGTGGAGGTCTTATTTTCTCACTGGGGCCATCTTATCACTTTTTGCTCCTTTTTCTCTATCGAGAATTTCTTTTCTTTTGGAACCGAGTATAATCTATGGATTCATTTGCATACTTATATTGTTCTTCAGGAACATCAAAACAGAAGCATTTACAGCTGGTATATAGTCACATATTTCAAATAAATATGTCTGGCAAATGACTTACTAATCTTTTGCAAATGAATCATTTCTTAGAACTTCAGGTCCATACTAATTTATTCGAGGATCAAAAACTAGATATTGATAAATCATTTCAATAATCTTTTGATCCAGCTGCTGCTTCTTACCTCCCCCTTATGTTGGGTAAACTCTAACATTAACATACCCAACATACACAATATATATTCTCAATATTCTTTAAGGACCAACTAAACAATGCTGTGGTGGAGCATTTTTATACTATATAACCGATGGTCCAAAGATGAGAGATACTAAATATGTGACCATTAATCAATTAAATGGGGAGACCTTATCATGTTGGCTTGATGCACTCAAGTGTTGCTGCATATAAAATACCAAATATCAAACAGTGATATTTCATCAATGGTCCTGCAATCAATTGTCAATATGACCCAGATCACTTTGGGTGTATTTCCAATGATATACATTTTCATTGAAGAAATATACTAGCATAATCTAGACATATAGTCTAGTAACATAAGTAGGGATATGTACCCGCAAGTGGCTTAATCATTAAAACCAGTGCGCACAATGCCAACTTGCGTTACACAATAGACCATCTAGTCGATGCATTGTAAAAATTACCTAGATGGTTAACACCGCGGATTTATCAGTCCGTGTTTATGTCCCTGAACTATTCTTAAACTTGCTGGTGATACTAGGCCATTCTCATCTTAGGAAGGCCGTATAATAACTTTCGCAGCAAACAAACTCATAGAAATTCATTGATTGTAAAACTTTTGGTTTTTCAATGAATGACCAAATAAATTTCGTGCATCGTTATTGACCCGGGATGGCCCATCCGGTCATGCCAAACAATAAATCCATGAATCAACTTCAAGTTGGTGTCAGCTTTAGGCTGCGCAAGCTGTGTATCTAAACACTTAAAATTGCTAGCTCCAGGCTAGTGCATTCCAGCTTCTGGCTGGATATGTTAAGTTGCAATTACTCAACTGCTAGCTTCAGGCTAGCTATATATGTGCCAATTTTAAACTTATTTCTGCCACTCATGTCGGAAAAGATCAGAATTATTGAGCAATAATTAATGTAGTGGCAGACATTTCCAAAAGCAAATCCTCGAGGACTGTAAAGCCTTGGAATTTTCTGAATAATAATATAATCCACCGAAAGATCTTCTGGATCTTTTTGGGGGCACCTGGCTATCTGTGCTCAGGCTATAAAATGGGGAAGGATTATATGGGGAGATACAGGAAAAATCATAGAAAAATTCATCAAAGCAAAGAAACAGAAAAATTCAACCAAGACAAAAATGCCTTCCCCAGCTACTGTTTTCATTGTTGAGGGTGCCTCACTAGGCAGAAGAAATAGATTGGCCTATAGCATGGTCAATGAACAACAAGAGGAGCTGCCTAATGATCTGGCGAGAATTCCTCGTTTAGTGTTTGTAGATGAGCTATACTCGTCTAGGTTCTTTGTGACTCCAATGGAAGAGACTTTCTTCCTGGAGGACCAAGGCAATCTCAGGACAAATTTTTATGGCTCAACTAACTCTATTATGTTTTTCATATCTGCTAGGATGCAGGAATTTCAGCTAGAGCCTTCATGTCAAATTTTAAATGAAAGCAGTTATTATCAGGTTTCCATGATGGCTCGGAGCGTCCCAAGGGTGACTGGGTTACCACCTACATGGCCTAAGGTACGACTTTTATTGTGGAATTGCAGGGGTATAGCAAGAAGGTCTCAAGACTTTGTGCGTACCTTAAGGGATCTAAAGAATCAGTACAAGCCTAACATGGTACTGATTACTGAGACTTTGTGGCAAGCAGGAGAGAATCATGGTGTGATTCCACTTCGTTTTCCTCCAACGAATCGGTTTGAGATACCTGGAGAAAACAACAGGGGTGGTATGTGGTTCTCCTGGAACGACAGTGTTAGGGTCAACATTAATGGTGAGGCTCAGAGTTTCAGGGTTAATGTTGAACCCAACAGATAGATCACTGTTTAAAACATATGTATAGAAACCATTCCTCTTTGAATGTTCTCCAGTTATGTATCCGTTTATGTAATAATAATATGCATGTTTGCTTTGAGCCTTTTCCATTTATTTTCTCATTTACGCCCACAAGCACAAATAATTATACAGTCTTATTCGCTTCAGGGAATAAATCTGAGTCAATTCATTTGGGATCCACAATAATTCATTTTATTACTGGGGATGTCTGTACTCGCGTAAATATACGATCTTCTAGATCATATTAAAACATGCGTTCTTCAGGAACATATTCGAATTTATGCTCTTCTGGAGCGTGTTAATCATTTTTCATTTCGAGACGTCATAATATGTTATATTGACATCCACACATATAATTCTCCCCCTGTGGATGTCAATTTTGCATTGTCTTCGAGACTAATGCTTCAAGCATTATTCTAAGAAACAATTATAAAGTACTGAAAAGTAAATAAAAATAAATTGCAATGCGTAATAATTTAAACTGAACATAAAAATAAATTGAATATAAAATAAGTTGCTCCTTCAGGGTAAGCAAGTATAATATCCATCTTCTGGTGGTCATAGTTTTTATTTTCGATTTTCATTTGAAAGGATCTTCAGGATCTTTTGAACGGTAAGACTTCGAGTCTTCGTAGTATTTGCCGTTATTGAGTCTGCGGGACTCTGCTATTTAGTCTTCCAGACTGTTATCATTTTGCCCATGATAAATTTCTTCTGAAAATTTTGAGGGCTTCAAATTCAGGTAACATAATTAAATAAATAAAGACTTAATTAGAATAAATAAACATGGGCCTTTCATTAATTAGCCCAAGTAAAACATAAGTAAAATTAAAGGCAAGATAATGAGATACAATAGGCCCTTTTATAGCCCAATTAAAAATAAATGCCTGAAAATTAAATGCGATGGGCCTTTTTATTAATTAGCCCAATAAGAATTAAATTGCTGAAAAAAAAATGCAATGGGCCTATAACGAACCCAATAAAAATTAGATTGCAGCAAAATAAAAGCGATGGGCCTTTGACGAGCCCAATTAAAAATGTAAATAAATAGGCGGCTTAGCCGGCCATTATGGGCCTTTCATGAGCCCAAATAAAGCATAAATAAAATTAAAGGCATGAATTTAAATGCAATGGGCCCTTTAATAGCCCAATTGGAATTTAAATAAAAAAAAATATGCTTACTCGATAAATCTTTCAGCAATAATATATATAATATATCACATTAATATATGGGCCTTTTAATAGCCCAATCGTAATTAAAAAAAATAAAAAATATGCTTACTCGATAAATTTTTCAGCAATAATGTATATAATATATCACATTAATATATGGGCCTTTTAATAGCCCAATCGTTACGGGCTTGCCGGGAAAAACCCGAGGCGCAAATCAGTGTTTATGCCGGAAAAGACTGTTCATTGCCGAAGTTACTGTTCATGTCGGGAAATTTTCGAGGCGCTAAATTAAATTCCGGCCAAACACTTCCGGACTTTCCGGGGAAAAATCCCGAGACGTCGGATTTCGGCTAAGCACTTCCGGGCTTGCCGGGAAAAACCCGAGGCGCAAATCACTATTTATGCCGAAAAACACTGTTCATTGCCGGAGTTACTGTTCATGCCGGGAAATTTTTGGAGGCGCTAAATTAAATTCCGGCCAAACACTTCCGGACTTTCCGGGGAAAAATCCCGAGACGTCGGATTTCGGCCAAGCACTTCCGGGCTTGCCGGGAAAATCCCGAGGCGCTTAATTATCCCGAGATACTAAATTAATTTTCACGCCGGAAAACACTGTTCACGGCCGCCGGATTCCGGCCAAAATTACATCCACGATCCAAATTCCATCAATATCAACAATAAACCATAATCAATCAACAACAATCAATCCAGCAAAAAGAAAAAAAAATCCCACTGTCTAGAATCACGGTCAACCCGCCGGAAAAATTCATTCACCGGAATCCGGCCAAACAACCCAGTAAAAGTAAAATAAAACCTCCGTGTACTCACCATCCACGAGCCTGCTTTCCTCGGAGAAGATGATGAACCCGATGGCGCCGGATCTGGCATGAATGGCGAGAAGGAGCCACCGGGTCTGCTTTCGAATCACAGGCCTCCCCTTGGTGGCCGAGATGCCATCTGAGAGACTGGGCTGGGTGGTCGTTAACGGCGAGCTGCGGTGGCTGAGGCGCGCGGAACGGGATGTGTGCGAGACGGCTGCGCCGTCGCTGGAGGCAAGGCGACCGTCGGAGAAGTGGAGAAGAACACACCCGACACTTGCAGCAACCGGATCCGTTGTCGGGTCGTCGGCCTTGGACGGCGCGTCCGGCGGCGGACGAGGCGGGGGAAGGTGCCGTCGTGATCGCGACAACGTGGGGAAGGTACCTGTTGGGGCGGTGCTGTGCACGACGACGAGGAAGGCCGTCGTTGGAGGCAAAACGGCCTGCGGTGCTTTTTTCTTAGTTTGGCCGTTTTCCGGTTCCCTTCTTCCCGAAATTCCTCCTTGCTCGGTAGAGACGTTATCGTGCTGATAACGTGTTATAAAAGAATGGAATTGATAGATGGAATTTAGGAGAAGAAGTTGAAGGGTGGAGGAAAAATGGCAGGGAAGAACACGGGTTAAACCCGTTTTTTCATTCACTCTCTTTCTCTTTCTTCATTCAATATATATAATAACAATATGTATGTATTTGGTATGTATTTGGTATATATACAATGACATACATACACGTACAGTATATATTTATAACAGAAATTGGACTATAGAGCTCAGCGTGTCTGTCGAGCAGAAATGGGAAAAAAATAAAACACAACACCCCAAATCAACAAATCCCTAATTCCCCTTTCTTTGCCAACCGCCCAACTCCCTCCTTCACCTCACCGGAGAGCAGCCACGCCACAGCACCACCGCCACCATCCATCTTTGGCTCCTCCTCAAAGTTCCGGCCACCTACTCCTCCTCCTTCTCCAAGTCTTTCGGTCGCCTACTCTTGCTGGCTGCTGCTTCATCGTTTTCTCCAAGATACAAATCCAAGTCGTCGTCTGCTCCTCCACGTCCGACGCCGATTGGTTCAGGTAAGGTATGCCTTTCCTCATTCTCTTTGTATATTCTCCCCCAAAATCTTTGTTAACTAGATTGTAGTACTCTATGCCTACTGTTTTCGGAGAATCACAGGTTAATCATATTATGAAGCTAACAATGCTCAAACTTTGTTGATATCAGTTGACAAAAAAGGAAAAAAAATGTTGATAGTGTATATAGGTTCCGAAACACTCTTGAATGATTTATACATTTTTCTTGCAGTTTTGATATGCTTCATTTCTAGGCCAAAAACCAATTACAGTAGAAAACAATTCATCGATAGCATTAACACTTCATAGTTTTATTTGTTGCCTTTTAGCTAGCTGCTGCTGCTTTTGCTTTTAACATAGTGGAATATGTCTATACATAAAATATTTTTATTTTTTCCTTATTATTTTTGTGATGCCTAACTTAATGCTCCATAACTTGATTATTATCTTTTACTCAACATGTACACCGGCAGCATTTCACTTATATTACTAATTCATGATCGTTTGTCATAGACGCATGTATCAAGAAGGCTATGAATCCATATACAAACTTAAGCATGTCATCTTCCTATTGGGTTATGTTTGAGTGTTGCTTAGTTTGATGCAGTTACTAATATATTATATATATGCTGTTTTCAAGCACAATTTTTTGCGAGTGTTTAATTTGTGGACTTGGACATTTATTAGGTGGTGGATCGTAATGGCTTCTACGGGTGATGCATCCGGTTCTGCTTCTAATTTTGCAGGTTGAGTATTTGTATTAGTAATGTTGTATTGCTATGTTTACTTTGAATATTATGCACTTGAAGTACTCTTGTTTGGTATTTTGATTAGACAATATGTATTTTAATTTTGAATTTGTTGTTTTAATTATGCACTTGAAGTACTCTTGTTTGGTATTTTGATTAGACAATATGTATTTTAACTTTGAATTTGTTGTTTTAATGGTGTGGTTTGTTGTTAACTTAGGTTATATTCCAATTATATTAATTAAGGTCTATATGTAGGTTGAATTTTGATGAGAGACAATATTTGTGGGATGAATTTTATGAATTGACCAATTTATGAATCCAATTAAAATTAAAAATTAAATTTTGTGGGCTCTTATGATTCTACGTTACGTTTTTTACAGGGCCATTTCGATTTTACTTGAAAACTCGTTTTTAACAGCCTTGGTCTTTTGGGCTCCTTAGAGTTTCTTCTCCAAGGAAAAAAAAAAACTAGTAATTGGAGGGTATTTTGAACATGTTTTGCACGTGGGAAACATTATCCTAATAAAAAATCCGGGCGGCCAATCATGACTTGCCACCACCCAAACTTTTCCAGATGTTTCCTCTTCCCTCCTTTTCTTTTCATCATCTTTTTCCTCCTCTCCCGACTTCTTCTTCCTTCCCCATCTATTATTTCTTCTCCTGCCGGAGCCACAGGCTTGACATGAAGTTGGGTTGGCTTGCAAGAATAGGTTCAATTTACTTGGAAGGAGAATGCTCAACAACAACTAGCAGGTTAGTACGAACTATAGCAGTATACATATCAAACAACTACTTTTTCTTGGTTTTTTCTTGGTTTGTCAAGAACTTCTCTTCTTCTCTAGCTCTGTCGCGTGGGAGATTATGGGCCTCAACGTTATGCAACTCTAGAGGAGGGAATACATTCTTGCAATCATAATCATTAATGCTCTGCTTTGCAGATATGTTTGGTGTGGCTAGCTACAAGGATACCAAAATTAAAGAGGCTTTAACATAGGTGCATGCATCTAAAACTGAAATTCTGGCATTTGGGAGGATCATGCATGAGATCAACCCCATTCAGGCCAAGAGCAATTTCCTCGTTTTTCTCATCAAAACGCAAAGAGTAGCTAGCTGGCATGGAATTACCTCCACCAACAACGCCTTCCTCCCTAGTGTTCAAGATTCACAGACGTGAGCCGGAGCTGCTCCGGCCAGCCAAACCAACTCCTCACGAGTTCAAGCACTTATCAGACATCGATGACCAAGAGGGTTTGCGATGCTTTGTGAGGAAGATATATTTTTACCATCACAGTCCCTCAATGCAAGGGAAGGACCAGTTAAGGTCATGAGGGAGGCAATAGCTACAGCATTGGTGTTCTACTATCCAATGGCTGGTAGGCTAAGGGAAGGGCCTAATAGGAAGCTCGCGGTGGAATGCAATGGTGAAGGTGTCTTGTTTACTGAGGCAGATGCTGAAGTTACTCTTCAACAATTGGGAGTCGCACCTCACCTTCCTTACCCTTACATCGATGAGTTTCTCTTCAATGTCCCTGGCTCTAGTGAGATTCTAAATTATCCTTTACTTATTTTTCAGGTTTGTGATTATATCCTAGCTATAAAAATTAAACTTATAATATGAGACTCATAAATATCTGGAAGGATTCATGCATGGCACACCCTGCATATTATATTAATTATCTGCTCCAGTTTACTTGACTAATCAAATATGCTACTGTTTGCTGTGTTTGTTGCTCATTAAAAAGGTAACACGCCTGAAATGTGGTGGTTTCACCTTTGCCTTCAACTACAACCACGCCATGTGTGATGCCCTAGGCCTCGTCCAATTCTGTTCAGCTGTGAGCGAAATCGCCCGTGGAGCTGATGCACCTTCTGTCTTACCAGTATGGGAAAGGCATCTTCTTAGTTCCATTGACCCACCAAAGGTAACTCACCAGCATCTTGAGTACGTAGACACTGCCCCAGGTGTAGTTGATCATTCAAGTGAAGAACAATTGGTAGATAGGTCATTTCTCTTTGGCCCCAAGGAACTATCAACCCTAAGAAACCTTCTCCCTCCTGGAGAAAAGTTCACCTCATTTGAAATATTAACAGCATATCTATGGAAGTGTAGAACCATAGCTCTCCAGCTTCCTCCCAGCCAAGAAGTGCGTGTAATGTGCACTATCAATGCACGGCAAAAGCTTGTCAACCCTCCATTGCCAAGAGGGTACTACGGTAATGCCATTGTCTGCCCGGTAGCTCTAGCGACAGCATCAAACCTCACCCGAAACCCACTAGGATATGCGTTGGAGTTGGTGAAAAAGGCTAAAGCACAGTTCTCTAGAGACTACATCAGCTCTGTGGCTTCTTTGATGGTCACTAAAGGCAGGCCTGGCTATGTAACCGCAAGAACCTTTGAGTTGACGGATATAACACATGTAGGGTTCCCGGAGTTGGATTATGGGTGGGGTGAGGCAGCATATGGCGGGCCAGCTGATGCTGGATGCCCTGAGGACTTGGCATGCGGCTACCTTCTTCCATTTGCTAATAAGAAAGGAGAGAAAAGGATTATAGCCACATTTAGCTTGCCGGCCATTGCAATGGAACGACTTTCAAAGGAGCTTAGGACTTTGTTCAATTTTAATAAACCAACTGCAGGACATCTTGGTTCACAAATGTCTATCAAATATTCCTTATAAGCTACTTGTTTTGGAGTTTCCATGTCTTGTTGACCCTTTTGTTGCATTTGGTGGGGGGTTTGGTGTGCTTTATCCAAGTTGGGTTTTGAGTTGGATCAACTCTGATCGTCTTATTCATAATTTGGATGTGTTTCATTTTCAGCTTGTCGATCGAATCTCCATTGTACACGCTCAACTCTAAGCTGCTTGGTTTGGACTTTCATGTAAAGTACCATTCTACTTCAATTTGGACTTTCCTCCACTAGTTTGATTTTCTTCTTCATCTACATTCTCCGGTCAAAATCTGGAAGTACCCTCTGATCATTAGATTAAGATGTTTATTTCAGGATGTGATATATAGCTCTGCTTAGATCCATGTATGCAATAATTTGCAAGGAGCAAGATTACACATTTCTGAGAAATGGGTACCTATCAACAGAAAATGCTGCAGCCGTGAGAGAAGAGGTTACAAAACTTTGCAGTGAATTGCGACCCCATGCACTTGCCTTAATCAGCTCTTTGGGAATCCCTAATTTACTCTTAGGACCCATAGCATTCGATTGGATCGAGGCAAACTCCTGGTCTTCAGTGTGAGACGCTAGCTAGTTCCTTCATTCCTTAATTGTTTGAAGTAATGTGCTGCAGAGGTTAATTTGTGTTGTGAAACTTTGTTGTGATGTACTTAATTTATGTCTTTTCTGGTGTTTTAAGTTTGAGCTTGTGTAGACAGTTGTTGGGTGTAACTGAATAATAAGACAATTGTTGAATGTATTATCTGAATCATATGACTAATATAGGTTCAGACTGTGATGGATGATGACAACACAAACTGTTTTTTTTTTTAGAAAAAAAGGAATGGAAAATCTCAAGCATCCCTAAATTATATATCAGGTTATAACATGCATAACCTTGCATATTGTTAGGTTGCGCATCTGAGAAACTCTACAATAACGTAGTCTTTGTCTTAATGTTGATGGAAATTTTTTAAGCTTTTGCTTGAGAAAACAACAATGTTTCCCATCAATCAATGAAATATAAAGTAGTTCTGACAAAGTCACTACTATTATCTGTCAAAAAAAGAAAGTCACTACTATTATCTGTCAAGAAAAGAAAGTCACTACCATAAGCTCCCACATTATGCAAACTCTACCCTATATAAGAACCTTAACCAGGTCACTCGAATTTTCATTTTTCATCCATGAAATTAAAGTCATGAAAGAACATTAAGCCATTCGATCCTCAATTTGATGTTTACAGAGCATCTTGCTTGTTGATTCAACACAGCATGGCAACCTAACACAATGAATCCCTAATTGCTCCATTAGATCCGTCTTCACCCTGTTCCTACCTCCACCTCTCTTACTTTCAATTCTTAGTGCAAAGTATTATACGTAGTTGAAACTATGGAGCCCTCGACTTTCCCGGAGGTTAACCTCAGGGAAGAGGACTTTGTGGTAAGATTCGAGTCCAGACCCCCTGGTGATGCCGATGAAGTTATGGAGGAGACACTTGGAGACATGATAAGTTGTACTTGTCTGGTTGGCAAGGTTTACTCCCAAAGAAAGTTCACAGTTGGTGCTTTCAAGGCCAACCTCGACAAGGTGTGGAGCTTATCGGGTGATTTCAAGGTCACAGACAGAGGTAATAACTTATTTTTACTTAGCTTTGGGTATGAAACTGATAGGATCCTAAATGGATCCCCATGGCTGAGAGCTAATGCACACACCAATTTCCAGAGATGGTTACCTCATCTTTCTCTGAGCCAGATTCCTTGGAGAATGTCTACAATTTGGATACAGTTGCATGAACTCCCTCTTAGTTTTCTGGATGAAACTAGAATTAATAGATTTCTGGATGTTTTCCCTGCTAACTTCTCCCTAGAGGATAAAATTGAAAACTTTAAGGGTTGGCGCGGCTTTGTTAGAGCCAAAGTGGAATTCCTTCCGGAGAACCCACTTATTCCAGGGATTTATGTGTATGACCAATCGGGGAAGAAGCTCTGGGTTAAGATAAAATATGAGAGGTTGGGAGAGTTTTGTATCAGATGTGGAAGAATCACTCATGCTGTGAGATGGTGTAAGAAGCCTAAGCGTTCTCAAGAGCGGGTGGAAACGAATTCTATCTTCAGCTACGAACCATGGATGAGAGCTAAGGACTATGTAGGGAAGATGCCCATGTTCTTAAAAAAATCGGCCACCGAAGGGCAACCAAAACCGACAGGTGATCCAACGAATGTGGTGGATAATCCACAGCCTTCGCCCACTAGAGTTGAGGGAACCAATCTAACAGAGCAGGAGCCCATCATCCAGATCCCGATAGACAACATTGCTGACAGTGTTGCGATGGTGCTGCAGACACAAGGGGATGTGACTGGATCAGCCAAGAAGAAATGAAAATCGGATTTCATCTCGGGTTCGGTGGAGGGCTAGAGCATTGTGAATGAGATTCATAACGGTTGGGTTAACTCTGTAGCAGAGTTAGAAAGGGAAATTGATCATCACTCTCCCACAAGTTCCTTTGCAAAGAAACAGAGATGGAAGAAGCTGGCTAGGAAAACGCTGAAAGTCTACCAAATTTCTGCTGATGATCTGAAGTGGAGAAAGGACATGAAGAGGTAGGCAGAGGGGCTGTTGAGAGAGGGTGATGAAGCGGAGGAGGGTGGCAGGGAGTCTGGCGTGGTGGCCGGCACTCCTACTCAGGCTAAATGATGGTTTTTGTAAGGGAGAAGAGGAGGACCACGGTCAATCCTTCCTTCGTTTTTTTTGTCACTTTTCAGTGAAGTGGTTTTGTTGTATTTTGTTGAAGACTTTGGCACTTACAAGTCCTGTATTAATATTTTAGCCTCTATATGAGGCTGGCAGAAACACCTCTGGTGGTGATTGCAGGAATGAGAGTGCTGCTTCAGTTATGGTTGAGGTGCTACTCCCGAACTGGAAGTGGAACCAATCAGTTGCGAGATCCAATTCGGCTACGTTCATTGACAACAAGCCTGGCATATTTGGCTGTTCGGAGTGTGAGAACACTCGGAAGGCTCAATTGGCATTAGTTAGTTCAAGACCTTCCAAATTCCCCAACCAGTACGGTCAAACCAGATGCCGAATCAGGATGTCTACTGCAAATTGGATCAACCCTTGATGAAGGGATGTGTGAGGTATTGGCAGGTTTGTCTATTGTTTCTGTTACAAACAAATTTGTTGTAAACTTTGTACGCTGGTCTCCCAATCCTTTTTTTTTTGCCGAGAAAAAAAAAAGCATCAGTGGTGTCATCATCGCCCCGTCGGTCAAGGCCCCGGTCAATACCAGTTACATCCTGGCATTAGACCCTCCTCATAGGAGAGACCGCCCACAGGGGCACCAGCGGACACCCTCGCCTGCTACGTGTCATAGTGTCAGGGAGACCCCGGGCTCAACGGCCACCACCCTACAAGTGTGGAAGGCCATATTCGGCCACATCACACTATTATGGGGCTTGACTGGAAGCGCCGGGACTCGAACCCAAGTCCTAAAGAAGGCAGGCTAAAAGCTTTACCACTGAGTCACCACCCTCGATGGTAGCTGGTCTCCCAAACCTTGCTATTATGAAATGAATCATTTACATGTTGACAAAAAAAGAAAGAACATTAAGCCCACGTGGAATGCTCACAAATCAAGAGAAAAATAGCGGCCAGGTTGCCAGCCACAATACCATCAATGATAGGCAGCATTAAGAAAATAGGTTATGGCAACCCCGATGGGTTAGATCAACTAGTTGGAGTTGTTCTAGCTTAACCAAGGGATCTCGAGTTCGAGTCTTGGGAACGCAGCACTCTAGGGGCTAGTGGCGCCAACCTTTATGGTTCCAATCATGCCATGAGCTGGATTAGTCTGCGCCCGTTGTTATCCCTTAAAGGCGGATTGGCCCAGGATACCAGTGCGTAAGCAAAAAAAAAGAAAAAAATAGAAAACATGTTATGGCTACACAATCATGGCCCACAATTTATGCATGCTTTTGTCAATTTCTCCATCCAAGATAAAAGAAAAAAAAAATATTTTCTCCACTCATACAATGCTCACTGTACAATGTTTTTGGGAGGTTATAATTGTGGCTTTGTGACTTTTGCTTGTCACAATTACAACCTTCCAAAGCTCAAGCTAGACGGTGGAGAATTGAAAGCTCGAGCTCGGCTCACTTGATTAGTTTAATTTGGAAGATTGTCAAACCCAATTAGTTGGTATCCAATGCAACGCATAACTTTCTGCTGCTGTTGGAGGGTATTAGGTGCATCAGATTATTATTTTTTTTTTCAATAACCAGGTGTGTCAGATTAATCCATGCGAAACATGCATATTATTCTATTAGATGGCCTGGCATGAAAATATGATAAAAATGACTAGCTTAAATTCTTTTTGATATTAATCGAGCAATTTATTCCTGAGAATATTGAAGTAAGGTACAAAAAGTGGTCATCAAGACAATGACACTGTAATTAACCCCAGGTACAGTCGTACTAACCTCTGGAAGTTTGTCATGAGTCATGACCCAATATTGGTTGGCATCCAAGGTGTAGTACATATATAAAAAAAGCTTTCAGCTGGCTTCTACAATAGAGGGTGTAACATCCAATTCCCTCGTTTACTCAACAAAGAAAGGTTATAGCTAGCTAGCTCCCATGGAATTACCTCCACCAACAACCACCTCCTCTCTTGTGTTCAAGATTCATCGACGTGAGCCGGAGCTGCTCCGGCCAGCCAAACCGACTCCTCATGAGTTCAAGTACTTATCAGACATCGATGACCAAGACGGTTTGCGATACTTTGTGCGGGGCATATATTTTTGCCGTCACAATCCCTTAATGCAAGGGAAGGACCCAGTTAAGGTCATGAGGGAGGCAATGGCTAAAGCACTGGTGTTCTACTATCCAACGGCTGGTAGGCTAAGGGAAGGCCCTAATAGGAAGCTCATGGTGGAAAAAGATAGAGATCATAGTCAAAGCGTTTCCTCTGTCTGTTACAGTGTCAGACTTTGTTCACAAAAAACACATCCGAGCCAACCATTTTCCGCCCAACGTCGGGGCCGCTCCGGCGAGACAAAACACGGCATGAGGCGTTAGATCCCTCTCCGTGCAACGTCTTGAGACCGGTCCCCTCCACCAAGCTAGATCTGCAACTCCCTCGCCCGTTCTGCAACCTACACAGCCCGACATTGAAGACGGCAGGGCCCCCACGCGCCGCGCCCTCGGCGCGCGTGCCGCCTCCTGTCACCTCCCTTCCGGTCGCCGCGGCCATGGGCGTGCCACCGGAAGGCCTGGACTCCGACACCGACAGCGCGTCTATCACTGACCGCCACCGCTCCTCCGTCAGCAGCCCCATCCAGCGCCGTCGTTCCCGTTCACGCGACCGGGGAACTGCTCCCCCCCCCACTGTGGACCGTCGGCCACCGTCACCTCCCCTGGCGGCGTTGAAGCAGTCAACCCCTGCATCGATAGCCTGCAACCTTTCCACTGCCACCACCGAGCGGGCAGGTGAGGAAGGCACCACCTCCTTCGAAGCCCGAGCTCCTCCAGCTCCAGTGGTGGTGCCTCCACCTCCCCCCCAAGCAGCTGTACCTGACGCCACCAGCACAACACCCTCACCCCCGCAAACCGACCAAGCTCCCGGCGTGATGGTTACCGATGTTCCTATGGAGCCCGAACGCCCCTCTTACCGGGACTCACTTTTTGCTGGGGCAAATCCCCTGTACCAAGCTGATCCTTGGGAGGTCGAAGGTGAAGCTGAATTCGAGGACGGCGATTTATTTGTTTCTCACACAAATGGAGTGGCGAATCTAGAATTGTCCGACCCATTCAAAGCTCGTCTAGATAAGCCATGGGAGAATGCTGTGATAGTAAAATTATTCGGTCGCCCGATTGGTTTCAAAGCACTGCATACTAATTTGCAGACTCTTTGGAAACCATCTGGACCGTTTAAGATCGTAGACCTGGACAACAACTTCTATGTGGTGCGATTCTGGGAAGGCAAGGATTACCTTCACGCCCTAACCGACGGACCCTGGCTCATTTACCGCAGCGTGCTTAGTGTCCAACCCTGGACACCCACATTCCGAGCGTCTACCGGCAGGATTGATTCAATAGTGACATGGATCCAATTCCCCGACTTCCCCACCAACCGCTACCACTCCAGGATCCTCCGACAACTCGGCAACATGGTGGGGAGAACAATCAGACTTGACGGTAATTCCTCTAATCCCACTAGAGCAAAATTTGCTAGAATTGCTGTATGTCTCGATTTGACAAAGCCTCTGCCGGGCACAATATACCTCGAAGGCGAACCCTTGAAGGTAAGCTATGAAGGCTTGCCCGATATCTGTTATGTATGTGGGAAACTTGACCACAATGTGTTAGGTTGTCCGAATGCTCCGCATTCACAGAATGAGGCCACAGCACCACCACCCGCAATTTTGACGGCAACTGGGAGGCAGGTTGCATCGTCCAGCGATGGACGGGGTGCATGGATGAATGCGCCAAGAGTTTCGAGGCGTCCACCCCGACGTCCATTCACTGGCACCCCGGCTCCCCCATTGCCCCATAACTCTGGCCGGCCATCCAACCGTTTTCAGCTTCTGAGCAATGGTGGATCTGAGGATCGTGAACCGGCCATCCTCCCCAGCCCTAATGCACCTCCCCCACCTGTCCAGACCTCACATATTGTCCTACCAGAGGGGACTCCGGTTCTAGATCTTATCCCGACACCACCACCTCCCAGTGAGCACCAACCCCCTCCTGAACAACTCCCTGCTTTACCTACATTCCAAGATTTCCTCGGGGAGGGGTCTATCAAGAAATCCAAAAGCAAACTTCACAACCGACTCCAAAAACAACCCATGAAGAAAACTCAGCCAGTGAAAATCTCCAAACTCACAAAGGAAAACCCCAAAAGACAAACCCTTAGAGATGTATCCAATGCCCAAAACCCCTCGACTACTCTTGATATCTCCCTAACCCCCTCTGGACCTAGTCCCTCTACAGCTATTGCCTCAGCTACTTACCCAGTCGTCTCCTCGAATTACACCCAAACCGCCCCCCACCCCCGACCTCGTAAACCCCAGAACCATACAGTTGTGGTCCTGGGAGAAGAGTGCCACCGAATGATCTTCTCTCCCGGAGCGTCCAGCTCTAATATGGACGTGGACCGGCGGACGGTTCCCCCCCAACCTCATTGACCGATCTTTCTCCCGGAATTGGATGTCTTCCGTTTCAGTTCCACCCTAGGAAGCTCATGGTGGAATGCAATGGTGAAGGTGTCTTGTTTACTGAGGCAGATGCTCAAGTTACTCTTCAACAACTAGGAGTCGCACCTTACCTTCCTTACCCTTACACCGACGAGTTTCTCTTCAATGTCCCTGGCTCTAGTGAGATACTAAATTGCCCTTTACTTATGTTTCAGGTTTGTGATTATCTCCCTACCATATATATATATCACCGACTGACGTGGTTGAGTATGCGGTTTCCGAGTTTGAAAATATTATGGGTTTCTGGTATATTTGATACTGGGATTTTGAATTTTGCATCAATCGTATATCCCAAATTTTTTTTAGGAGTTATTTATATATCCAAATTTTTCTTAGCCAGGTCAATGGTAAGCATCAAGTTGGGTTTATGCCGACGTGGATCCTGCCAGAGAGTGGGCAGCAATCCGTTGCTCAAAACTACATCATTTCACTATAATATGACGTCGTTCCGCATCCACATGTCAAAAGTAGGTCCCATCTATTTCCCACCCGATTCTCACCCAGTTTAAAAGGGGAAAAGGGAGTCAGCGGTGATGCTTACCACGACGATTTGGGGATTGTCTCCTAGGGTGGTCGGTGGTGGTGACGCCATGCTAAAGGAGAGGGCCTTCAATGTGGCGTACTTTTTTTCATCTTGATATAAATATTTATCTTATTTTTTTTAACAAAAAAAAAAATTATTGTTATCATTGGTCAAGAATATTGTTTTAAGCATTGTATTTATACCCGGTACAAAAAGTATATTATTGCTATGTATTATACAAACAAATTGGGATCACGATTTGAGTTTGGTAGAACCTGTAAGAACCAGGGTGAGAATTCAGTGATACTTAGTTTTGACATGTGCAATGGCGGTGGCCCAAGGGGCTGAGAGGGGCTAATTTTTACATATAAGTCCTATTGCAATATATACCTATATACCTCCCTGTATTTTAAATTTTTTCATATAAGTCCTAGCGTGATATATATTTGGCCCTCTCTAAATTTTGTTTTTTCATATAAATCCTTATTATTATACACAAAATGTTATATTGGCCCTTCTAAAAATTATATCTTGCTTCGCCACTAGACATGTGGATGTGAAATGTCTGTGAAGCGACATTGTATCATAGTGAAAGTGTGAAACGACGACGTCTTATGCGACGGGCTCCCACGACCTTCGGGCAGCTTACCCGTCAGCACATACCAAGCATGGGGCTTGCGATTGACCTGTTCAAGAAAAATTTAGGTATACAAACGACTCAAAAAAAAGAAGTTTCGAATATGCGATTGGCACAAAGTGCAAAATTTGGGTCAATCATGTAACTAGAACTTTTTTTAGTCAATTATATACTCACAGTTTTCTTGGTCAGGTCAATGATGGTCTCCGATTGATATATTCTGAAGTGGATGCTGCCCGAAATTAGGCTGCTGCCTATTGTTTAAAACGACGTCGTTTCACTATGATAGGACGTTGTTTGACATCCATATGTCAAATATGAGTCCCACTCCACTTCTCCCATGGTTTAACCAAATAATTAAATGGCCCAAAATATCCCCATATTATCCACCCGCGTGAATTTATTTTTTTTCACATCACTTACTTATGTATTGCTGGTCCACTTTTTACTTTTTTTAGTCAAACATCCAGCTTTATCCGAATTCTTTTTTTTCTAAAAAAAAAAACAACTGCCAGCCACGAATAAACTAAATGGAAGAACACACGTAGGAAAATTATTTTTTTTTCTTAATGAGCAGATAATAATATAAAAATTAATTAATATGAATCACCATTTTAATAGCTTATAGAGTTTAAAAAAATAAATACATCTAGATATTATGATGGATTGTAAAAAAATAATTTAAAATAAATATATCCAGATAATATTATGATGGATTGTAGAAAAATAATAAATCTATAAAATTACAACGGATAAATAAAGTTATTATCAAGTTAGTATAGCACTGAAATCTATGATGTACATGAGAAAAGGCCATCACTCACTCTTAATTTTTTTTCCACCAAAGAAAAGCTACAATTAAACTAAATAAAAAAAATACAATCTCTCAAATCCCTCCCACGATCTCCATCGCCGCCGTGGGTAAAAAAAGAAAAACACTTCAACACCTCGTCCACTCTCTCCATCCCTTCTTCTTCCTGCTACCATAAATCCCACCCTTGCTTGCCATTGTTACCTCCTCAACAATCCCCCAATAAACTCTGCCATCAAATACCTCCTCCCCACCTCTATGGTTGGCCTCGCCATCCTCTCCAGCTCCTTTCTTTCTACCACCGTAGATGTCAGCCCTTGCGCGCCGCCGCCACCACCGCACCACCACCACAACCACCAAAACCAACCACCAAGCATGCATACACATCAACCCCCTACAGTATCCAAAACCCATTGTCTATACACCACAACCATACCGCGCCATCCAAACTCAATTACATCAACATCCACACCCCAAATTAGACACCAGCACAGACAAGATTTAAAACCCATCTCTAGAACACGAAAATTTTTCATCATAGGAACAAAAACTCTTGAAAACACCAAAAAGAAACGAAAGAAGATAAAGAATAAGTAATTAGATTTGTGCCATTCACTCTCTATTAGACCTGGCAATCCGTGTTGTCGTGTCGGGTTTGTGTCGGGTTGAACAGGTAAACGGGTTCAGATTCTTCAACCCGACCCAACCTATTTAATAATCGTGTCGTGTCGTGTCCCACCCGTTTATTATCGTGTCGGGTTCGTGTCGACCCGCGGGTTACCTATTAAATCTAACAAGGATAAAAGTCGCTTTGAAAAATTTCTATTTTGCACAATTCATTGTATTTTTTAAGCAAATAAGCATATAATTAAATTTTCTCATATATTACATAAACTTATAAATTGTAGACTCATTATATTTTGGATAATTTTAGTAACTTTGACCTGAAATATTAAATAATTATTGTATTAAATCAGTAAAATATCTATACCTTAAATATAATCGGGTCATAAACAGGTACCCATCGGGTTGACGGCTCAACCCGCGACCTGACCTGCTAATTTTCGTGTCGGGTCGGGTCGACCCATTTAATTAAACGGGTTGAAAATCTCTGATCTATACCTGCTAATTTCGTGTCGGGTTCGTGTCGTGTTGTCGTGTCAATACCCGTTTTGCCAGGTCTACTCTCTATAATAAAGGATAAGTAATCAGATTTTTTTTTATATATATAAAAAATAAATTCGACACCGCCACCACAACTAAGGGTAGTGGAGGCAGAGGTTGGTGAGGGAGACCTAGAGGGATTGTTTTTTCTTTTTTTAATTGAAGCAGGAATGAATTTTGTGAAAAAAAAAAACAAACAGTCTATTAAAATTGTTTTTTTCTTTAATTTAATTTTGGTAATTGGTCGGTTGGGAAGGGTTGAACCTCCGAAACCAGGATAGAACCGCAAGGGAAGCCAGATGAGAAAATAGGTGGGATCCACATTTGACACGTCAACGGCAAAACAACGTCGTTTTGAACAATGGGCAGCAACCCAATTTCGGACAGCATCCAAGTCATCACATGTCCAGCTCGAAACCCATGATTGACCTGACAAAGAAAAATGCGAGTATATAATTGACTCTGAAAAATTTCAAAATACATGATTGATGCAAAGTGTAAAATTCGATACCAATTGTACCAAAAACCCTATATATATATATATCTAGTGTTTTATGTTTTCTAATACAATAGGGAGGGAGGTGGGAGGATTCCACCGTAATGGTTTCCCTACCATATTAAAATTATATAATATGAGACTCATAAATAGTTTTGTATTGTAACCGTGTATATCTCGAAAGATTCATGCATGATGGCGCCCTGCATAGTACAATAATTATCTGCTTTCAATAATTTACTTAATTAATCAAATACCATACTATTTTTTTTTTTTTTTTGTGTGTTGCTTGCTCATGATTATAAAGGTAACACGCCTGAAATGTGGAGGTTTCACCTTTGCCTTCAAATTCAACCACACCATGTGCGATGGCCTAGGCCTGTTCCAGTTCTATTCAGCTGTGAGCGAAATTGCCCGTGGAGCTGATGCACCTTCAATCTTACCAGTATGGGAAAGGCATCTTCTTGATTCCATTGACCCACCAAAGGTAACTCACCAGCATCTGGAGTACGTAGACACTGCCCCAGGTGAAGTTGATCATTCAAGTGAGGAAAAATTGGTTGATCGTTCATTTCTCTTTGGGCCCAAAGATCTGTCAACCCTAAGGAGTCTTGTCCCTCCAGGAAAAAAATGCACCTCATTTGCACTCTCAATGCTCGGCACAAGCTTTTTAACCCTCCATTGCCAAGAGGGTACTACGGCAATGCCATTGTCTGCCCAGTAGCTCTTGCTACAGCATCAGATCTCACCCGAAACCCATTAGGATATGCGTTGGAGCTGGTGAAGAAGGTTAAAGCACAGTGCTCTAGAGACTACTTCAGCTCTGTGGCTTCTTTGATGGTCACTACAGGCAGGCCTGCCCATGTAAGCGCAAGAACCTTTGACTTGTCGGATATTACACATGCAGGGTTCTGGGAGTTGGATTATGGGTGGGGTAAGGCAGCATGTGGCGGGCCAGCTGATGCTGGCTGCCCTGAGTTCTTTGGATGCGGCTACCTTGTTCCATTTACTAATCAGAAAGGAGAGAAAAGGATTGTAGCCTCATTTAGCTTGCCGGCCCTTGCAATGGAACGACTTTCGAGGGAGCTTAAGACTATGTTCGATATTGATCAACCAACCGCAGGACATCTTGGTTCAGAAATGTCTATCAAATCTTCCCTATAAGCTACTTGTTTTGGAGTTTCCAAATTAATATAGTGGAGTTTCCTTCATTCAGTGACTGAATAATAAGACAATTGTTGAATATATTATTGGGGTCGGTAGGAGTGGTAAGTAAGGGTGTTATCGAGCTAAACCAAGCTCGATTAGAGGGAAATTTGGCTTGAGCCTGCAAATAAGTTACTGAGCTCAAGTTCGAGCTGGACGGAGAATTAAAAAGCTAAGTTGGGCTCAACTAGGGTCGATTAAACTCGTTTAAATTAAAAGTTTGTTTAATTTCGGAATTTGAATTTTTAATTTGTCTCGGTAAAATATGTTAATTTAAACTTTTTGAAAGAAAAATAAATGGCAAGCCCAATTATAACTAAAACACCAAGCATAGTTAAAGTGTATAAAGTGTGGGCCTAGGCCTAATAAAATTGTAAAGCTCAATCAGGCTCGTGAGCTTTACAAGGAGAATATAATAATGTTTGAGCTCGGCTCGTTCAACACAAACATCCGGTACAAACTCGGCTGAAGTTTGATAATATCTGGATTGATTCTCGATATGTTAAGGTAAAATTTTGAATATCTGATGGATATTAAAAATAAACTAATATACTTAACAAAGATAATAATGATAATAAATAAATAAATAACAATATTAAAAATTGGAATTTTTGACTTACCATATTTTTGGGATCTGCCTAAATTCAAGATAGAAAACAAAATCCAATAAAAAAAAAGATCGTGGTCGCAATTAGCAAGTGGAGAAATGCCATCCTATCGGTCCTGGAAACCTTAAACTAATTAAAAGCAAGCCATAGTTCAACAAAGCCCACGAGAAGCACACATGACACCAAAAGAAGACAAAGATAAGGTTAACCCGGTAACATTTGCCTCTTACAAGTTGGCTATGGTAGCTTAATTAGTTTAATTTGGAAGATCTGTCAAACCCAATTAGTTGGTGCCCACCCAATGCACCGCATAACTTTCTGCAGCTGTTGGAGGAGTAATTGGTGCATCAGATTTTTTTAAAAAAATCGCAAGATGTGTCAGATTAATTAATTAATCCATGGGAAACATGCATATTATTTTATTAGATCGCATGAAATATTTATATGATAAAAATGACTACAGTAAGATGCTAGATGCTAGCTTAAATTAGCTTAATCTCTGGAAGTTTGTCACGAGTCATGACCCAATTGGTTGGCACCCAAGGTGCGGTGCATATATCTTGAAAGAGCTTTCTGGCTTCCACAGGTGTAATCCAATTCCAATTCCAACGTTGACCCAAAAGAAAAAGAAAAGATTATAGCTAGGTAGCTAGATAGCTCCCATGGAATTACCTCCACCAACAACGCCCTCCTCCCTTGTGTTCAAGATTCACAGACGTGAGCCGGAGCTACTCCGGCCAGCAAAACCGACTCCTTATGAGTTCAAGCACTTATCAGACATTGATGACCAAGAGGGTATGCGATACTTTGTGCGGGCCATATATTTTTACCGTCACAATCCCTCAATGCAAGGGAAGGACCCGGTTAAGGTCATGAGGGAGGCAATAGCTAAAGCACTGGTGTTCTACTATCCAATGGCTGGTAGGCTAAGGGAAGGCCCTAACAGGAAGCTCATGGTGGAATGCACTGGTGAAGGTGTCTTGTTTACCGAGGCAGATGCTCAAGTTACTCTTGAAGAATTAGGAGTCACACTTCAGCTTCCTTACCCTTACACCGACGAGTTTCTCTTCAATGTCCCTGGCTCTACTGAGATACTAAATTGCCCTTTACTTATGTTTCAGGTTTGTGATTTTCTCCTTAGCTAGCGCTGTACATATATATATATATATATATATATATATATATATATATATTTCTTATCATTTCTTTGCAAGATTGTTAAGCCCTAACTGGCTACCGACATGGTTGAGTCGGTGGATGTTTCCGTGTTTGAAAATACTGGTTTTCAGGTATATTTGATATCCTAACTTTGCAATTTGCATCAATGGTAAAATCAAAAATTTTTCAGAGTTATTTATATACTCATTTTTTTTTCAAACCTTAGGTCTCGGGCTCAAAATTAAGTCGTTTCACATCTACGTGTCAAACTTTGGTCCCATCCATTTCCCAAGAGGGTCAACCGAACCCGTTTCATTCAAAATATTGAATTTTTTTAGAATAAAATATTGAAACTATTTACCCAAATATTTGTATAACCTTTTGTTTTTTTTTCAAAATAACCCATTTTATTCTCTCAGAAAAGACAAATAATACTCAAAACAAAAAATAATTTTAAAAAGTCAAGGCAAACACTACCGCCATAACTAATTGTTGGAGCATGACAGCTTTTTCTCGTGTTTGTTGTTGCCTTCTTCATGGGCACGCTGACCCCAATAGTACCACAAAAACTCCACCGCCATGAGAACCACCATACCTGGGTCTGAACCAAAGAATAATAATAAAAAAACCCAATTAGGAACGATACTCTGAAACAAAAGAAAGAAACTGGAAGAGGAGAAGAAGATTTGGTGGCGCCGACGGCAACTCGACGAAATGGGGATCGTCTCCTAGGTGTCATCTCGTTAGGGTGGCCGGTGGTGGTGACGCCAAGCTAAAGGAGAGGGCCTTCACTGTGAGGTACTCTTTTTTTTTTTCAACTTTAAATAAAATATTTATTTTATTTTTTTAAGGAAAATAAAAATGAAATTTTTATTGTTATCATCGGCCAAGATTATTGTATTAAGTATTGTATTTGTACCGGTTAAAAAAAATATATTATTGCTATTATGATACAAACAAATTGGGATCATGGTTTGGGTTCGGTTCTAAAACCGGGTAAGAACCGGGTGGAAAATCGTGGGACTCAGGTAGACGTGGTATCATAATGAAACAACAGCGGTTTGATGGGCTGCCACCCACTTTCGGGCAGCTTACACATGAGCACATACCGAACATGGTGCCTATCGATTATCGATTGACCTGACCAAGAAAAATTTGGATATACAAATGACTCAAAAAAAATTTTGGATATACTATTGACAATTGAACTAAAGTGCAAAGTTCGGATATGCAGTTAGGTATGTAAAGTATATGGATATCTAGTGTTTTATGTTTTTTAATAGAACTAGGAATAATGCCCGCGCGTTGCTGCGGGTACCCATTTGACGTGTAATATTAAAAATATCAATCAAATATTAGTAATAACCATATTGTATTTTGGTTCCATAATAATAACCATATTGTATTCTGGTTCCATACTATAATATTACATATCAACAAAAGCATTAATATTGCAGAGTAGAGGTTAGTCTGCTGCATCAAAACAATATGACAAACTCGTTGTTAACGCTGGGAAACCTTTCGTGTTGTAGAGCTGTCATTAAAGAATAAAAGGATATTTAATTTTAGAATATATAATATACAAGTTAAGAGAAGAGCTTGAAATAAATGAATATAATCACTATGAAAATCTAGATTAACATTATATGCATCTCAAGTGCAATTAATTTTGTTTCAGTTTAAAATATTATATACCCAGCATGACAATGTTCTCTCAAGTAAAGTTTATATTATGTTCATCATTTCTAATCAAACTACAACCTGATGAAACAAAGTAAATATATAATGATGGAAGACATGCTTTTAAAATTCAGGAGGGGCAGAAGGCTAAACAAACAAAAAAAATAAAGGGAGGAGAAGACAAAATGAATAGAGCAAAATGCACAACCACTTTTAAGGCTTTTCTCCTTGAAATCTCAAATAGAGTACTCATTATAAAATGTACAACAATGCATGTTGTGCTCATAACACATATGATAAAACATATCACCTAGTCTAGAAGACATGAAATAAATTCTGATACATACTATCATTTCTATCATTAACAATCAAATAATAAGCACTCTGAAGTTGTAGGTGGTAAAGTATCTAGATTTTGATCTTTTAGGTTCATGTTTTTGTTTCAAAGTATTGAGAGGCATGTGATCACTATCATCACCTTCAACATCTTCATCCAATTGGTCATACTCTTGTTCACTGTATTTCATAAGTGATAAAAATGAGAAAATATAAGAATAATTGTCAGGAACTAATGAAGATGAACAATAATGCTTGGGGTCTACCTACCATGTTTCTTTTTCTCTTCAGATGCAGTAAAAGTCAACTTTCGTTTACTTTCATCTTCGAGATGCTGATGTTGTTTTTGGTATGTCATAGAGGATGGATCTTTAGATGATTCTGCCATTAGAATGGGAGTACAGATGCGATACCAATATCATAAATCTGTTCGTTCTTGGTGGCAGTATAACCTTACTTTGAAACAAACAAAATAGCTATAAAAGGTTTTCTAGGTGTGAGTTAAAAATCTAGTTCTAAGAGAACAATTCAACAAAGAGTTACTAAAATTGCATAACCTGCTAAGAAAAAATGAAAATCAAGTAAATTAGGATCTCGTACCTCCTGAAAAAGCAATACCAACACCAATCAATTTAAGTTAAGAATGATCCGTGGCTAAGGATTAATCCAAACCATGCAATAGCCAAATCACCAAGAATTAGTAGCAGTAAATTAGAAGAAAAATATTTGAATAATAGAGACAAAAATCAACGACAAATAAAATTGAAAAACTTAAAGAAAGGGTGAAGAAACCTTAAAATGCAGAATCTCTCCAGAGAAGAAAACCTTGTAGAGTGAGGAAATAGACAATGCATAAATTTATAACATCTTCGATGCCATTAACAAAAAGTCTCGACAGGTAAGAAATTATTACCACTCAAACCTAGATTTACTATTATCTCAATAAGACACCTAAGCACAAAGCCAATTCACATGGTTATTTTGTAGGGGGAAAAAATTACCTCCGGCATGCACCATTTTGGGATACAATCTCAGTACAACCACTCTCTCCACTATTTACCTGCGGACCTAATCATGCTAGGAAAAAAAAATTACCTGCCGACCTAATCATGCAAGGAAAAAAAAGAAGAAATAAGGAAAAAGCTCACTCTCTCCACTATTTATCTGCAAACCTAATCATGCAAGGAAAAAAAAAAGAAGAAAAAAGGAAAAGGCTCTGCAACTCTCCATTATTTACCTGCTTGCCTAATCATGTAATAAAAAAAAAAAAGGAAAGAAAAAGTTTTGCAATAATAGTTGTTTCATTTAGGACTCTTTATTAAGTTCTGCAATAATAGTTGTTTCATTTACGACTCTTTATTCTCTGGTTACCCTCACTTGCATGGTTTGTTTTGTCACTTGACGATAGTTTAATATTTATTTTTTTTAATTGAGTAGTTGAGATGAGATAAGCATGTATACAGGTTATATTAGCCCAACAGATGATTCTCATGGAAAAAAAATAATTTCACTTATCGAATACTGTATCAAACTTCAAGATCTTTTTATATATATAGTTAATAGGGACTATCATATCAACAAATATTTTGGGACTCATAAATAGTTTTGTATTCTAACTGTGTATATCTGGAGAGATTCAGGCATGGCGACCTGCATAGTATATTAATTATCTTCTTTCAATTATTTACTTAATTGATCAAATACACCCTACTATTTGTTGTGTTGTTTGCTCATGATTATAAAGGTAACACGCCTGAAATGTGGAGGTTTCACCTTTGCCTTCAACTTCAACCACGCCATATGTGATGGAGTAGGCATGTCCCAGTTCTGTTCAGCTGTGAGCGAAATCGCCTGTGGAGCTGATGCACCTTCAATCTTACCAGTATGGGAAAGGCATCTTCTTGATTCCACTGACCCACCAAAGGTAACTCACCAGCATCTGGAGTACGTAGACACTGCCCCAGGTGAAGTTGATCATTCAAGTGAGGAGAAATTGGTTGATCGTTCGTTTCTCTTTGGGCCCAAAGAACTATCAACCCTAAGGAGTCTTGTCCCTCCAGGAGAAAAGTGCACCTCATTTGAACTATTATCGGCATATTTCTGGAAGTGTCGAACCATAGCTCTCCAGCTTCCTCCTGACCAAGAAGTGCGCCTAATGTGCACTCTCAATGCACGGCACAAGCTTTTTAACCCTCCATTGCCAAGAGGATACTACGGCAATGCCATTGTCTGCCCGGTAGCTCTCGCGACAGCATCAGATCTCACCCGAAACCCACTGGGATATGCGTTGGAGCTGGTGAAAAAGACTAAAGCACAGTTGTCCAGAGACTACTTCAGCTCTGTGGCTTCTTTGATGGTCACTACAGGCAGGCCTTGCTATGTACTTGCAAGAACCTTTGAATTGTCGGATATTACACATGTAGGGTTGTCGGAGTGGGATTATGGGTGGGGTAAGGCAGTATGTGGCGGGCCAGCTGATGCTGGAGACCCTGAGTTCTTTGGATGCGGCTACCTTGTTCCATTTACTAATCAGAAAGGAGAGAAAAGGATTGTAGCCTCATTTAGCTTGCCGGCCCTTGCAATGGAACGTCTTTCGAGGGAGCTTAAGACTATGTTCGATATCGATCAACCAACTGTAGGACATCTCGGTTCACAAATGTCTATCAAATCTTCCTTATAAGCTACTTGCCGGTTTTGCAGTTTTCATGTCTTGTTGACTCTTTTGTTGCTTTTGGTGGGGGTTTGGTGTGCATTTTCTAGTTGGTTTTTGAGCTGGATCAACTCTGATTGTCTTATTCACAATTTGGATTGCTCTGGTCAGATTCATGTATACATTAATTTGCATGGAGGGAGATGACACATTTCTGAGAAATGGGGTACCTATCAACAGAAAATGCTGCAGCCGTGAGGGAAGAAGTTACAAAACTTTGCGGTGAATTGCGATCCATGCACTTGCCTTAGTCAAGCTCTTTTGGAATCCCTGATTCACTCTTAATTAGGACCCATTGCATTCGATTGGATCGAGGCAAACTCTTGGTCTTCAATCATGAGACGCTAGTTCCTTCATTCCTTAAGTGATGTGCAGCAGAGGTTAATTTTTGCTGTGAAACTTTGTTGTGTTGTACTTAATTTATGTATTTTCTAGTGTTAAGTTTGAGTTTGTGTCCACAATTGTTGTGTATGATGTAATAATAATACAATTCTTGAATATATTATCTGAATCACATGACTAATTGGGTACCTAGCTAGCATTAATTAGGCACCGTTTTTGAAAGTTGGTTAGCGGCCTTTTTTGGCTGCAAGTTGATGCCAGCCTTTTTTGGCTGAAATATGTTTTGATATCAATCATGTGTGCTGAAATATGTTTTGATATCAATCATCCCACGCAGAAATAAAAAGAAGAGAAGAAGAGAGGGAGAAAGAGAGAGGAAGGAGAGAAAGGAATAGGAAGAAAAATATACTTAATATTTTTCTTAGTCCCCTTCTAAAATTTGCGGGTGACAAATAGTAGAGAAAATATTTTTAGGGTATTTTTGAAAAATAATTTTGTGGATAGATTTTATTGAGAGGTTCTTTTGTACTAATATTTAATATTAGTGGAAGATTTGAAGTCCGTGGACGTAGGCAAGATTAAGGCCGAACCATGCTAAATCTTTGTGTCCCTTTTATTTTACTGCGAATCTTTTGCAGTTTTTCCCCAACAACTGGTAGCTGAGCGAGGTTTGATAAAGGTTCGCGATGGCAGTTTTAGGCACAAAGTTTGAGTTGGGGCAGTTTGATGGCAAGAAGGATTTTAGTCTCTGGCAAAGCAACATTAAAGATTTGTTGGTGCAACAGGGGCTGATGAAGACGCTCTTTGGCAAGGAGAAGAAGCCAAAGGACATGAAGGATGAAGATTGGGAGGAGCGAGCTGTCAGTACCATCAGATTGACTCTTGCGCCAGATGTGAAGTACAGTGTCATGGACGAGACAAGTCTGGTGGAGCTGATGAAGAAACTGGAAGATATCTACATGTCGAAGTCACCTACAAATCGGTTGTTCATGAAGGAGTTGTACCAGTTAAAAATGCAGCAAGGTACACATGTAGTAGATCACATCAATCGATTTAATAATTTGATTAAGGAGTTGGCTAGCATTGATGTGACCTATGAAGAAGAGGATAAGGCCTTGATGTTGTTGATGTCTCTTCCCATTCATATGATAATTTGAGGAATTCATTGTGTGTTGGGAACCAGACTCTTTCAGTTGCAGATGTGACAGCAGTGCTAATGGTGAATTTTAAGTTGAACCAGTCTAGTAGCGGTATAGATGAAGATATCACTGTGGCAGAAGTTAATCGTGGCAGGGGCCCATCACGGTCTAACCAGTTCAAAAGAAATTCTTGATCTGGTTCGAGAGAAAGAACAGATTATAGTGATAAGGAGTGCTATTATTCTCACAAGAAGGGGCATATCCAATTTTATTGTGAGCAGATGAAGAAGGATATGGGAGAACTGAAGAAAAATTGCAAAAAGCCTGGCAAGACTGCGATTGTTGAAGAAAACTCTGATGGTGAATTTTTCTTGGTACAAGAAAGTAAAGGCGATCAGACTGATGATTCATGGATTTTAGATTCTGCCCTGTTCATTTTATATTTGTGCAAATAAGGAATGGTTTAGTAGTTACAGGCCTTGCAGTAATGGAGAATCAGTAGTTTTGGCAGATAATCATGAATTTAAAATTCATGGTGTTGGTAGTGTGAAAAATGAAGATGCATGACGGCTTTGTGAAGACATTTGGAGATGTGAGACACGTGCCGAAGCTTGGAAGAAATTTAATTTCCCTTGGTAGGCTTGATTCGAGGTGGAGTTTTGAAAGTTACAAAAGGCGCCTTGGTAATTATGAAGGGGGAATTGATGGAGAAGAACCTTTACAAGTTAATTGGAATTGCAGTGAAGAGCAGTATGAAGGTTAAGGCTTGTGCAGAGTCAGGCAGAAAGCAGAACATTATTGCGTCCAACAAAAGGAAGGTTGGTTTTGCAATCATGACGTATAGCAGTGAAGGTAGCCATACACCAGCATGTAGAACACCGAAGCAGATATGGATCAAGAAGACAAATGTATGAAGAATACTAAGTAAAATTCAGCCCAAGGTGGAGATTGTTCGGTATGTGGGCTGAATTTTTCTTTTGTCAATTCAAAAATGTTAGGCACCGCTTTTGAAAGTTGGTTAGCAGCCTTGTTTGGCTGCAAGTTGATGCCAGCCTTTTTTTGTTGAAAAATTAGCTGTATGAAACGTGTGAAAATGCCTATAAAAGGCTGAAATATGTTTTGCTATCAATCATCCCACGCAGAAATAAAAAGAAGAGAAGAAGAGAGGGAGAAAGAGAGAGGAAGGAGAGAAGGGAATAGGAAGAAAAATATATCTAATATTTTTCTTAGTCCCTTTCTAAAATTTGGGGGTGACAAATAGTAGAGAAAATACTTTTAGGGTATTTTTAGAAAATACTTTTGTGGGTAGATTTTATTAAGAGGTTCTTTTGTACTAATATTTTATATTAGTGGAAGATTTGAAATCCGTGGACGTAGGCAAGATTAAGGCCGAACCACACTAAATCTTTGTGTCCCTTTTATTTTACTGCGAATCTTTTGTAGTTTTTTCCCAACAGGACCAAGACTAGTGGGCTTGGTTCCCATAAAAGCTCGACTGATTAATTCTTATACTTTTTAGGTTTAATTACTACGGTCTTCCTAGATTTTTTGGTTTGTTAACCAGACCAGGATTAAGGTTCGGTACGTAATGTATCTACTATAAGTAGGACTTCTGTACTTGTAAATCAACATCACACATCAATACATATTTACCTTAGCTTCTTATTTTTTTTATGTCTTTTACCTTTCCTTTCACCTAGGAGTAGTTGTAATCTAGCAAGCCTTAACCCTCAATCACGCATAGATCTCGTCCCAAGATTGTTCTAGGGAGTGCGCCATGTCGAATTATACTAGCAGATATCTACACACCCTCATCTAGGTATTGGACAAGTATCCAAACCCTCTCTTTGCCCTGATTATTGGTCCATAAATAGGTGTTTGGGTCTGCTCTAGACCACATATGGGTCCTTCTCAAAGCTCGGCCCAGGAAGCGCCCAACACCGCTCGTCTAGCCGGACAATGGTTAGATCAGGTAATGAAAGGTTGTGTAGTTTGCACAATCCCTGCAAACAGAAACATATGTTTATGCTTGAATAGATCCATCCATGAATTTGCCCCACCTATTGCTCCCTCTTGGTAGGTAAGTGCTCACTGAGAACTGTTAAATGTCCAACACCAATTGGATAGCTTTGGTTGTTACCTAATCTAGTGGAGATTGGGTGGATTAGTTTTCCACTTAATTATCTAGATTAGATATTAATTATCTTTTTTAGTTATCATTCTTAGTTATTTATCTAGATTAGGTTTTAGTTATCTTTATCTCTACAGGATGTTAGTTTCCTACTTTCTAGCTTAAGTGGTTATTTCTGTAGCCTATATAAAGGCATTGCTTTCTAATGGAAAAAGCATCCCAAGATTTCTAGCATTTCTCTATAGCATTCAAGCTTTTCTCTCTAGCATTTCTCTCTGAGTGTTCTGAGAGTGTATTCTCTCTATTCTATTTTGTTGTCTTGTTAGTCTTTGTGAGTTTTCTATCTCTCTCCACTCGGGTTCTGCGCAACCTACCTGTGCAAGTTAGTCTTGCTTAGTCTCAGCACAGTCTGCCTGTGTAACGAGGTTGGTACTGTGAAAGGTTAGCGCTTAGTGCTGCGCATAGTTCAACAATCTGGTAGCGGAGCAGGTCCTTCTTCGGGAAGTCACGTAGAGGTGTTTTGTGAGAATCTTTTGTTGATACAATGACCAACCTACAAGTTATCGGCGCAATGGAGAAGCTCAACAACAACAACTATAGTACGTGGTCAACCTGCATGATGTTCTACTTGCAAGGACAAGATCTGTGGGAAGTGGTCAATGGTACCGAGGTAGCACAACCTGCAGAGGCAAACGGAGAGTTGCGAAAGTGGAAGATTAAACTGGGCAAGGCTATGTTCGCTTTGAAGACAACAGTAGGAAAGGAAATGCTACAATGCATACAGAAAGCTGAAACTCCGAAAGAAGCTTGGGATACACTTGTCACTCGGTTCTCTAAAAAGAATGATAGAAAGCTTCAACTTTTAGAGAACGAGTTGTTGTCGGTGACACAAGGCAACAAGACAATAGCATAATATTTTCACAAAGTGAAGTTCTTGTGCCGTGAAATTTCTGAGTTGGATCCAGAAGCGTCTATCGGCGATTCCAGGATGAAGAGAATTCTTATCCATGGTTTAAGGCCGGAATTTAGAAGCTTTATGTTAGTGTAATATGCCCAAAAGCCAATCTTGGATGATTATTTGTAGTCATGTATACGCATTAAGGTTATTCCAATAAGTATCGTTTATGAGATAAACGCTTGCACACACTTATAACCCTAGAATATTTCATATTCTTAAATTGTCCCTAGTCGATTATTATTATGGATGGGTTGTAATAATAAATTAAGACTAGCGTATGTTGAGAGTTTATATGTGATATGAATTCAACATATGGGTACAAGTTGGAGAACTTGTGGACTGGACCGACCCACATAAGAACGCTACATGGAACGTTATATGTTTTGTCGATAGTGGTTCTTCTAATGTATTGTCCTTAGACCTGTGATCATAAAGGTTCCCAACATGTGAGTCATATGCTTTGATATTATTCCTGGTCATCCGTAACTGGATAGACGTAAGGGTAATCATTGGGTATATGATGAGTGTGTAGTGGGTTTTGTATGATCCAGAGGGGATTCGTCCAACCCATATAACGGGTATATTATCGGAGTGTTTCTTGATAGAGTTGAACCGTAAATGCATGGCCATGCTCGGATAATGATATATGATATCATTGGTATCCGTTTTACCGGTTAACTCGAGGATCAAGAAACCGAGATTAAACATATGCGAGATTGACATATTCCATGTCTCGTGTTTAATCTTGATAATGGGACGAAGGGACGATGACATGTTCCGAGGCACGTGGAATCAGTATTGATCTTGTCGTTCGGGTGGCAATGATGTGTTGCTAGACGCCGCTCTTTGCTTATAATTGTAAAATGAGATTTTACGATTATTGCCGAACGTACAAGTGCCTACAGGGTCACACACATACAGCCGTTGATTCGAGCAGGTGGTTGAACCGTGGTTGGACCATGGTTGAACCAAGGTGTGGTTGGACCGCGGTTGGACCGTGGTTGGACCAGGGTCGTTTTTGGGCTGGTTTGGTTCACTAAATGTCAGATTTTTGAACCAAAACATGCTGAGTTGTGTTGATAATGCTTAGTGGGAAACATGATTATGTGGAGACATAATCATGTTGCTTAGTGGACCACCATGTTGGCCATTAACTCCACTAATGCATTATGCCTTTGAGGGTTGAGTGATCAGATCACTATTGCTCATCTTCTTCCTCACACACACTTGTTCTTGAGAGAATTTTCAGAGCTTGAGAAGAGTTCTTGAGTGGTCTGAAAATTGAGAGAAAAACACCACACACAAAAGCTCCCGGAAACCTGTTGCTAGCACACCAGTTCGGGAGAGCTCGGGTTGAAGTCGTGAGACGTTCTTCAACCGGTTACAGCGGTTCGTGTGGATACCGTAGAGGGGCGAGGCTTTTGTCTGGCTCTAGCTGATTCGGTTCTACAGTTGGGTGAAAGACCTCAACCGTTACAGGTATGAAAAATTGTTATTCGGTTTAGCTCCCTTCACATGGATCCTCCATGTGTATCCGGTATTTCCGCTGCGCATACATGTTGTATTTTGTGCTTTTGATTGTCAATTGCATGAACCGGATACTTACAGTGGTAGCGGAGCTACTTGTGAAGCTCTAAACTGAATTCATGTTCATATGTTACATGTGATGTAGCTTGAACTTGTTTAGGTATATGTGATATGCTGGAATTCTTTTTAGTATATGAGATATGCTTGCATATGTGTGATATGCTGAATTTATATATGCATATGTTTGATATGTTTTTAGTATATATACATGATATGTTCTATGTGATAAAGCATGATCATGTTATATTGTATTCAATTGTGTATATGTGATATATATGTTGTTGAGGTTGATTTGTCAAAAGTGTTTTGACAACAAGAACTTGATTGGTATGTGATATCAATCAAGATGTTATTGGTAGAAAGTCAAATGAGTTTGACAAGGGTGCTTGAAAGGTATATGATACCTACAACATCGATGTTTAAGCTTCAACATCGATGTTCTCTTAGGTCGATTGTCGACCGAGAGGTCAAAACATCGATGTTTAAGTGTTAACATCGATGTTCTGAGCACTCGGCAACCTCCAACATCGATGTTTGATGGTCATCATCGATGTTTTGAGGGTTCGGCAACCTCCAACATCGATGTTTGAGTGTCAACATCGATGTTTTGCAGATTCGCAAACTCCAAACATCGATGTTGAAGGGTTCAACATCGATGTTGTGGAACCCAGTAACTTCAACTGCGAATTCGGGGCAGAAGGAGGCCGAATTGGTGTCTGGCCTGAACAGCAAAGTTGTAGCCCTACTTCTTAGCTTTCCAGGGACACCAAGTTTGCACAAATCCGAGCTCTACAGCTCTGGATATGGCCGAAATACTAAGTGCTGCCAAGTAGTTGGGAGAATCAGATTCTCAAAACATCGATGTTCAAGTAAGACATCGATATTCACATGTATTTTGGTTTCCAAATTTACATGACATCAATGTATGATTTATCAAGAACAAGCATGTGATGTGTTGGAATTATATGTTGATGTAAATATTAAGTTCTTAGTTGCCTTCCATGATAAGCACTCATCATTGCTTAGATCAACACTAGGTAGGTTTTGCCAAAGCAAGGTGCCTATGTTTATCCTAGCAAGGTGCGAGTGGATAATTGTAGTATCTCGACTGCTTATTGCGGGTTTGGACTTAACTAAGTCATCTTAATAGGATTAAGGACTTAGAGGCAAGGGTTGAGTAATGTCTATGAGATAGATATGGACAAAGTGTTGTTCACTCAACTATCCAAGAGTTACATGAGATGTAATTGACAAGAGTTGTCTACCTAAATAACTATTGATATATGCGATCAGCCAAAGCTGACATATGTTGTAGTGAAATATGGATCTTGGCCTACTTATATAATTGTCTTGATTTATGTAGTAGGAGCACATTTAATAGAATTCCTTGTTAAATGTATTTGTAGGCATGACTCTTATTTGTGTGAGTTGATCATTGTTGTAGAGTTTCCATGGCACTAAACACTAGCACATTGTCACTGTGATCGGTCCTTGAGAAGGAAAAGTTAAACGGGAATAACTTCCTGAAATGGTATCGTAACTTGAGGATTGTCCTCAAACAAGAAAAGAAATTGTATGTCCTCGAAGGGCCCGTTCTGAGTGAACCGGCGCCTAGTGCACCAAGGGCAGAAAGGGATGCTTACAAGAAGCATCTAGATGATGCGTTGGACATTGCTTGCCTAATGCTGGTCACCATGGACTTTGAGCTTCAGAAGCAACATGAGAACATGGGGGCGTTCGATATGATCGAACACCTTAAGATGCTCTTTGAGGAGCAAGCAAGGCATGAGAGGTACGAGACCTCTAAGGCATTGTTCCAATGCAGAATGGCTGAATCATCTCCCGTCTGACCTCATGTGCTTAAGATGATTGGATACATCGAAAGCCTTAAGGGTCTAGGGTTTCCTTTGCAGAAGGAATTGGCTGTTGACCTAGTCTTGCAATCGTTGTCGGATAGCTACGGTCAATTTGTCATGAACTTCAATATGAACCATCTTGACAAGTCCTTGTCCGAGTTGCTCAACATGTTGGGAACAGCTGAGCAAAAAATGAAGGCAAGTAAATCCAATAGCATATTGATGCTTGGAGGTGGCAAAGGAAAGGGTAAAGCTAAGATGAAGAAATCCACCAAAAGGTTTGGTGCATCTTCTTCACAAATGTTGAAACCTAAAGGTGGTATTGTAAAGGAAGGCGAATGCTTCCATTGCAAGAAGCCTGGCCATTGGAGACGGAACTGCCCGGTTTATCTTCAAGAGTTGAAGAAGAAGAAGAAGGGAAGTGAGACTTCCACTTCAGGTATGTTCGTTATAGAAGCGAATATCTCTATCTCTGCATCATGGGTATTAGATACCAGATGTGGTTCTCACATTTGTGTAAATGTGCAGGAACTAAGAAAGAGTAGGAGATTGGCTAAGGGTGAGATAGACCTACGTGTGGGAAATGGAGCAAGAGTTGCTGCATTAGCCGTAGGAACTTACTATCTATCCTTACCGAGTGGTTTAGTTTTGGAACTAGACGATTGCTATTATGTACCAACCATTAGCAGGAATCTGATTTCTGTATCTTGTCTTGACAAGAAAGGATTTTCATTTGTAATAAAGGACAATTGTTGTTCCATTTATTTCAATGATGTATATTATGGTGGTGCATATTTGAGCAATGGTTTGTATGTTCTAAACCTAGAAACCGCAATCTATAACGTTAACACGAAGAAGGTTAGAACGAATGATTCCAATGAAACGTACCTTTGGCATTGTCGTTTAGGCCATATAAACGAGACTCGTATATCTAAACTCCATAAAGATGGACTTTTAGACTCATTTGATTATGAATCATTTGAGACGTGTGAGTCGTGTTTGTTAGGCAAAATGACGAAGGCTCCTTTTACCGGTAAGGGTGAGAGAGCATCGGACTTATTAGGTCTTATACATAGTGATGTATGCGGACCTATGTCCACACAGGCTAGAGGTGGTTTTTCATACTTCATTACATTTACTGACGATTTCAGTAGATATGGCTATGTGTATCTAATGAGACACAAGTCAGAATCCTTTGAAAAGTTCAAAGAATTCAAGAATGAAGTACAGAATCAACTCGGTAAAAGTATTAAGATGCTTCGATCAGATCGAGGAGGTGAATACTTAGACCGAGAATTCCTTGATCATCTAAAGGAGTGTGGTATAGTATCACAGCTCACTCCGCCGGGTACGCCTCAATGGAATGGTGTATCCGAAAGGAGGAATAGAACCTTGTTGGACATGGTTCGTTCGATGATGAGTCAAGCTGACCTTCCTCCTTCGTTTTGGGGACATGCATTATTGAGTGCAGCTTTTACACTAAACCGTGTTCCATCTAAATCCGTCGAAAAGACACCATATGAGATATGGACTGGGAAGCGTCCCAATTTGTCTTTTATGAGAATTTGGGGTTGTGAGGCTTACGTAAGACGTGAAGCTTCGGATAAACTCGGCCCTAAATCCGACAAGTGCCTCTTTGTAGGATACCCTAAGGAAACGAAAGGGTATTATTTCTATAATCCTTTAGAGCACAAAGTGTTTGTGGCTCGGACTGCTATTTTTCTAGAAAGGGAATTTATTTCTAGAAGAATCAGTGGGAGGAAAGTAGAACTCGAAGAAGTTCGAGAGATAGAGGCTGAGATGGAACAAGGGCAGGAACCACAAGAAGTTGTGGATGAGATTCCTGTGCCTGTAACACATGGACCGCGTAGGTCGGATAGGACTCGGTATGAGCCTGAGAGATATGGATTTCTCATGACTCATGCTGGAGACGTGATGCTCATAGATGAGGATGAGCCCACTTCCTATCAGCAGGCCATTACGGGTCCGGACTCTGAGAAGTGGCTAGAGGCCATGAATTCGGAAATGGAATCCATGTACGAAAACAAGGTATGGACCTTGGTTGATCCACCCGAAGGGGTAAAACCCATTGGGTGCAAATGGGTCTTTAAGAGAAAGACCGACATGGATGGTAATGTGATTACCTATAAAGGGCGATTGGTTGCGAAAGGTTTCAAGCAAGTTCATGGTATTGACTATGATGAAACTTTCTCACCGGTTGCCATGGTTAAATCCATCCGGATTCTATTGGCTATAGCGGCATACTATGATTATGAGATATGGCAAATGGATGTCAAAACCGCCTTCCTTAACGGGAATCTTTTAGAGGATGTGTACATGACACAGCCTGAAGGTTTTGTCAATCCAAAGAATGCCAATATGGTATGCAAGTTGCAGAGATCCATTTATGGATTGAAGCAAGCTTCTAGGAGTTGGAATCTTCGTTTTAATGATGTAATCAAAGAGTTTGTTTTCATCAAGAACGAAGATGAACCATGTGTTTACAAGAAGGTTAGTGGGAGCACCATTGTTTTCTTGTTGTTGTATGTTGACGACATCCTACTCATTGGGAATGATATTCCGACACTACAGTCTGTAAAGGCTTGGTTAGGAAAGAATTTCTCGATGAAGGACTTAGGAGAAGCTGCCTATGTGTTAGGTATAAAGATCTATAGAGATAGAACGAAAAGGCTTCTCGGGCTATGTCAGAGTACGTATATTGACAAGGTGCTAAAGAGGTTTAGCATGCAAGATTCCAAGAACGGATTCTTGCCCTTGTCACATAGCATATCTCTCTCAAAGTATCAATGTCCTAGTACATTTAAGGAGAGAGAGCGGATGAGTAAGATTCCTTTTGCTTCGGCAATAGGATCTATCATGTATGCCATGTTATGTACTCGGCCGGATGTCGCTTATGCTTTGAGTGTCACAAGCAGATACCAGTCTGATCCCGGTGAGAGTCACTGGACAGCAGTTAAGAATATCCTAAGTACTTGAGAAGCACTAAGGATGCATTCCTGGTTTACGGAAGCGTTGATGAGCTTGTGTAAAGGGTTACACAGATGCTAGCTTCCAAACCGATAGGGGTGATTTTAGATCGCAGTTAGGATAGGTGTTTTGTCTTGGAAGTGGTAATGTGTGCTGGAAGAGTTCCAAGCAAGGTACTGTATGCTGGAAGAGTTCCAAGCAAGAGACAGTAGCCGACTCTACAACTGAGGCTGTGTATAGTTCCTTTTGGGAACAAAGTAGGAGATCTATTGTCTAATCTTCTCACGCAGCGGAAGCATGATGGTCATGCTAGATCCACATGTATGAGATATATGGATGATTGGCTTTAGTGCAAGTGGGAGATTGTTAGTGTAATATGCCCAAAAGCCAATCATGGATGATTATTTGTAGTCATGTATACGCATTAAGGTTATTCCAATAAGTATCGTTTATGAGATAAACGCTTGCACATACTTATAACCCTAGAATATTTCATATTCTTAAATTGTCCCTAGTCGATTATTATTATGGATGGGTTGTAATAATAAATTAAGACTAGCGTATGTTGAGAATTGCATATGTGATATGAATTCTACATACGGGTACAAGTTAGAGAACTTGTGGACTGGACCGACCCACATAAGAACGCTACATGGAACGTTATATGTTTTGTCGATAGCGGTTCTTATAATGTATTGTCCTTAGACCTGTGATCATCAAGGTTCCCAACATGTGAGTCATATGCTTTGATATTATTCCTGGTCATCCGTAACTGGATAGACGTAAGGGTAATCATTGGGTATATGATGAGTGTGTAGTGGGTTTTGTATGATCCAGAGGGGATTCGTCCAACCCATATAACGGGTATATTATCAGAGTGTTTCTTGATAGAGTTGAACCGTAAATGCATGACCATGCTCGGATAATGATATATGATATCATTGGTATCCGTTTTACCGGTTAACTCGAGGATCAAGAAACCGAGATTAAACATACGTGAGATTGACATATTCCATGTCTCGTGTTTAATCTTGATAATGGGACGAAGGGACGATGACATGTTCCGAGGCACGTGGAATCAGCATTGATCTTGTCGTTCGGGTGGCAATGATGTGTTGCTAGACACCGCTCTTTGCTTATAATTGTAAAATGAGATTTTACGATTATTGCCAAACGTACAAGTGCCTACAGGGTCACACACATACAGCCGTTGATTCGAGCAGGTAGTTGAATCGTGGTTGGACCATGGTTGAACCAAGGTGTGGTTGGACCGTGGTTAGACCAGGGTCGTTTTTGGCTGGTTTGGTTCAATTATTGTCAGAATAATTTAACCAAACTAGTGCTGTGATGAGTTGTGTGATAATGGATTAGTGGAGACATGTTTTGTGTGGAGACACAATCATATTGTCTAATGGTCCACCTTGTTGGCCATTAGCTCCCCTCCATTATGCATTTGTGTGGAGAGTAATCAGATTACTCTTGAGTCTCTTCCTCACTTGTCTTGAGAGTTTTCAGAGTCTTGAGAGTGTCTTGAGAGGTCTGAAAATTGAGAGGAAAAACACACACCATCAACTTCATTCTTTGAGAAAGAAAGAAGAAACTAAACACCACACAACTGCTGTTTTCTGTTGCTAGCACACCAGTTCGGGAGAGCTCGGGTTGAAGTTGTGAGACGTTCTTCTTCCGGTTACAGCGGTTCGTGTGGATACCGTAGAGGGGCGAGGCTTACGTCTGGCTCTTGCTGATTCGGTTCTACAGTTGGGTGAAAGACCTCAACCGTCACAGGTATGAAAAATTGTTATTCGGTTTAGCTCCCTTCACATGGATCCTCCATGTGTATCCGGTATTTTCGCTGCGCATACATGTTGTATTTTTTGCTTTTAATTGTCAATTGCATGAACCGGATACTTACACTTTATTGCTGCTGTACAAGGTTGGCCAAAACAGCCATCACTTGAGGAGTTTGAGAATTTGCTAGCCGGTCAAGAAGACTTAGCTTAGCAAATAGGAGGAGTCTCGCTGAAGAATGAAGAAGAGGCACTTTATGCAAAGAAGAGCAAGTGGAATTCCAGGCAGCATGAAGGTGGTGGATCCAAGAAGAATGGTGACAAGTTTAAAAGTCATCATGGTGAGACGAGCACTCATGAAGGAGGCTCGAAGGACTATTCCAATGGAAGGAGGTTCGAAGGAAAGTGTTACAATTGTAACAAGAAGGGACACATGGCGAAAGACTGTTGGTCTAAGAAGAAAGCCATCGAAACCAATGCTGCCACATTCAAAGATGAAGAAGAATAGGATGCTGAAGCATTGTTTGCTGTAGAAGATGAAGATTTTGCATTTACGGCAACAACACATAATCAAATCGATTATGCGAACGACTGGATTGTTGATTCAGGTTGTTCAAATCATATGACAGGTGACAAAGCCAAGCTGCAGGATTTGTTAGAATACACAGGTAGCCGTGTGGTGGTGATAACAAACAACTCCAAGTTACCAATAGCCCATGTTGGTAACACGACTGTTTCTCCTCAGTATGGTGATGTTGAAGTGCCACTCCAAAATGTCTATCACGTTCCAGGCATGAAGAAGAATCTCCTGTCGGTATCACAGTTAACATCTTCTGGTCACTTTGTCCTGTTTGGCCCACAAGATGTTAAAGTATATCGAGGTCTGGAGGTGACGGAAGATCCAGTGATGAAAAGTCGAAGATTGGAGTCAATCTACGTGATGTCCGCAGAAACGGCATATGTAGACAAGACAAGGAGAAGCGAAACAGCAGAGTTGTGGCATATGCGGTTGAGTCACGTTAGCTATTCCAAGCTAGACGTGATGATGTAGAAGTCGATGCTGAAAGGGCTTCCACAACTTGAAGTCAGAAAGGATGTTGTGCGCACAGGCTGCCAATACGGGAAGGCACACCAGTTGCCGTATGAAGATTCGAAGTTCAAATCAAAGGAACCATTAGAGTTGATTCATTCTGATGTATTTGGACCTGTGAAGCAATCCTCGATCAGTGGGATGAGGTACATGGTGACCTTCATTGATGACTACTCAAGACATGTTTGGGTTCATTTTATGAAGAAGAAGTCTGAAACTCTTTCAAAGTTTAAAGAGTTCAAGTAGACGGTTGAAGCAGAGTTGAGCAGCAAGATCCGTTGTCTTCGTACTAACAACGAGGGAGAGTATACCTCATAGGAGTTTTTAAACTTTCTTCAAGGGTGCCAAATACGCCATCAATTCACATGTGCAAACACTCCACAGCAGAATGGTGTTGCAGAGAGGAAGAACAGACATTTGGCTGAAGCCTGTCAAAGTATGCTTCACGCTAAAAATGTTTCTGGACGTTTTTGGGCAGAAGCAATAAAGATTGCAACCTTTGTGATCAATAGGCTCCCTCAACAAAGGTTGGATTTTCTCTCACCCTTTGAGATACTGTGGAAGAAGAAGCCTGTTGTTAGCTACTTTCGACTGTTTGGTTGTGTCTGCTATGTATATGTACCTAACCATCTACGTAGCAAGATGGGCAAGAAGGTTGTGCGTTGTATCTTTGTAGGATACGACAGTCAGAGAAAAGGATGGCGATGCTGTGATCCAACTACTGGGAAATGCTATACATCCCGAAATGTAGTGTTTGATGAAGCGTCTACATGGTGGTCCTCAGATAAGCAAGCACTGCCAGATTCAGATAATTTGAAAGAGAGAGTGGAGTCTTCTCAAGTTCAACTAAGTTTAGGAGAAGCTGAAGTTTTAGAAAATGGTGGACATGGTGTAGCAGTAGCTCAAAGCCCTTGGCAAACAGGTGTGCACCAAAGGCCAAATGAAGAAGTTAGGCCGAGTGAAGAAGGTGAGCCAAGTGGAGATAGCGAGCCGAGTGGAGAAGGCGAGCTGAGTACAGCAGAGCATGGAGAAGGTGAGCCAAGTGGAGATAGTGAGTCAAGTGAAGAAGGCGAGTTGGTTGCAACTGAACTGCCAGCTCAGCCAAGAAGATCGGTAAGACCTAAGAAGCCGAATCCCAAGTATGCTAATGCTGCTGTTGTAGAAGATGTGAAAGAACCTGAGAGTTTTGAAGAAGCATCTTTGAGCTCAAGATGGATTAAAGCTATGGAAGAGAAGCTTGCAGCATTGGATCATAACCAGACTTGGGAGCTTGTGCCACTGTCAGGAGGAGTAAAGCCTATTTCTTGCAAATGGGTTTACAAGATAAAGCGTCGCACAGATGGATCGATTGAGAGGTACAAGGCTCGTTTGGTAGCTCGAGGATTCTCTCAACAGTATGGACTAGACTACGATGAAACGTTCAGTCCAGTCGCAAAGCTTACAACTGTGCGAGTTCTACTAGCACTTGCAGCTAATAAGAACTGGAACCTGTGGCAGATGGACGTGAATAATGCATTTTTGCATGGGGGGCTAGATCGAGAGATCTACATGGATCAACCAGAGGGTTTCGAGAGTCAAGATCATCCCGAGTTTGTATGTAAACTCCGAAAGGCCCTCTATGGACTAAAACAAGCACCAAGGGCCTAGTATGGCAAAATTGCTGAGTTTTTAGTCCAGGGTGGTTATGTTGTGACAACTGCAGACTCTAGCTTGTTTGTTAAAGCTAGTGGAGAGACGTTAGCTATAGTGCTGGTCTATGTGGATGACTTAATCCTCACAGGAGATAGTGAAGAGGAAATTCTCCAAACAGAGCAGAATTTATCAGTTCGCTTCCAGATGAAAGAGCTTGGACAGCTTAAGCACTTTCTTGGTCTTGAAATTGACCATACACAAGAAAGTATCTTTCTTTATCAGCAGAAATATTGCAAAGATTTGCTGAAGTAATTTGAAATGCACGATTGCAAACCAATATCGACACCTATGGAGTCAAATGCCAAGTTATGTGCTCATGAAGGAAAAGAATTGGAAGATGCAATGATGTATCGTCAATTAGTGGGTAGTTTGATATATCTGGCTCAAACAAGACCAGACATCTCCTATGCGGTCGGTGTGATGAGTCGGTATATAGCTTTGGTTGTTTCATGCAAGGACTAAATACGTGGAAGTTCATTATCACTTTATCAGGGAAAAAGTCCTTGAAGGAGAAGTGGAGCTGAGGCAGGTAAAGACTGAAGCTCAAGTCACAGATGTGCTCACAAAAGGCTTGAGAGGAAACAAGTTTGAATACTTCTGTCATCAGCTCGGCATGGTGGAAAGAGCGGAAGTTGGTGTTGAGGGGGAGTGTAAATATCCAACACCAATTGGATAGCTTTGGTTGTTACCTAATCTAGTGGAGATTGGGTGGATTAGTTTTCCACTTAATTATCTAGATTAGATATTAATTATCTTTCTTAGTTATCATTCTTAGTTATTTATCTAGATTAAGTTTTAGTTATCTTTATCTCTACAAGATGTTGTTAGTTTCCTACTTTCTAGCTTAAGTGGTTATTTTTGTAGCCTATATAAAAGCATTGCTTTCTAATGGAAAAAGCATCCCAAGCTTTCTAGCATTTCTTTATAGTATTCAAGCTTTTCTCTCTAGCATTTCTCTTTGAGTGTTCTGAGAGTGTATTCTCTCTATTCTAGTTTGTTGTCTTGTTAGTCTTTGTGAGTTTTCTATCTCTCTCAACTCGGGTTCTGCGCAACCTGCATGTGCAAGTTAGTCTTGCTTAGTCTCAGCACAGTCTGCCTGTATAACGAGGTTGGTACTGTGAAAGGTTAGCACTTAGTGCTGCGCATAGTTCAACAAGAACCTCCCTTCAATCCAAACTTGTCTATAAAAAAAATGCATGACCTGTATACGTATATTAACCATCTGCTTCAATTTTTTTTTCTCAAAAAGAAATTATCTGCTTCAATTTACTTAATTGATGAAATACGCTAGCACTTATTGTCTTGTTGCTCTTTTGTTTATTTTTTTTTTTTAAAAAAGGTAACACGCCTGAAATGTGGAGGTTTCACCTTTGCCTTCAAATTCAACCACACCATGAGCGATGCTCGAGGCATCTTCCAGTTCTGTTCAGCTGTGAGCGAAATCGCCTGTGGAGCGGATGCACCTTCAATCTTACCAGTATGGGAAAGGCATGTTCTTGATTCCATTGACCCACCAAAGGTAACTCACCAGCATTTTGAGTACGTAGACACTGCCCCAGGTGAAGTTGATCATTCAAGTCATGAAAAATTGGTAGATAGTTCATTTCTCTTTGGCCCCAAGGAACTATCCACCCTAAGAAGTCTTGTCCCTCCAGGAAAGAAGTACACCTCATTGGACATATATATTAACAGCATATCTATGGAAGTGTAGAACCATAGCTCTTCAGCTTCCTCGTAGCCAAGAAGTGCGTCTAATGTGCACACTCAATGCACGGCACAAGCATTTTAACCCTCCATTGCCAAGAGGGTACTACGGCAATGCCATTGTCTGCCCGGTAGCTCTCACGACGGCTTCAAAACTTACCCGAAACCCACTAGGATATGCGTTGGAGCTGGTGAAAGAGGCTAAAGCACAGTTCTCTGGAGACTACTTCAGCTCTGTGGCTTCCTTGATGGTCACTAAAGGCAGGCCTGGCTACGTAACCGCAAGAACCTTTGAGTTGACGGGTGTGACACATATAGGGTTCTTGGAGTTGGATTATGGGTGGGGTGTGGCGGCATATGGAGGGCCTGTTGATGCTGGATACCAGGAGTGCCCGGGATGCGGCTACTTCTTTCCATTTACTAATAAGAAAGGAGAGAAAAGGATTATAGCCACATTTAGCTTGCCGGCGATTGCAATGGAACGACTTTCGAGGGAGCTTAACACTATGTTTGATATTGATCAACCAAGTGCAGGACATCTTGGTTTAGAAATGTCTATCAAATCTTCCTTATAAGCTACTTGCCTGTTTTGGAGTTTTCATGTCTTGTTGACCCTTTTGTTGCATTTGGCGGTGGGTGTTTGGTGTGCTTTTTCTGAGTTTTGGTTTCCCATCATGTTCGCCCCGACTAATCCGGAATCAACCCAGTTCGCGTATTTGGTTATGACGAGTGAACTTTCTGCATATACGGAGACTTCTATCGAAACCAAATGGCTTACCAATTACCCCAAACCCCACGGTGGTGTGGGTTTTGAATTGGAACTCTAATTGTCTTATTCATAATTTGGATATGTTTCATTTTCAGCTTGTCGAAACTCCATTTATGTACACTGTCAACTTTAGGCTGCTTGGTTTGGAGTTTCATGTCTTGTTGACATGTTTCATTTTCAGTTTGTCTAATATCCATTGTACACTACCAATTTCTAGCCCGTTGGGCACCTTTCCGGACTCGAGCTCGAAACCTTCAGCCCCTAAAAGAAAATAAAGACAACAATAGACTTGAGCTACAGCTCATTAGTGAAATATCACTTCTCTATGTGATATTATGCTGCAAAAATATCACATCTCTATGTAGTATTGTGCTGCTACACCGAAAGGGTCCAGGAATATTATTAAATTAACTGGTATGCCAGATGCAATGCCTGTAACTGCTCAAATGATCAATATATATATACCAGTTATTTTATTTTTTATCTTAATGATTTGAAGCATATAGAATTTTTAATTTCCAAATTGATATCTCTGTCGTTATTCTCACTTTTTATATTTTAACATACAACTTGGTGGGATGGGAATTATAAAATCAACAAATTCACAAGCACAAGGTGCTTTATTTGTAATGATTCTTACTAGTTTGAAAGAGCAACTCCACCATTCCGTTTTTGTTCATCCAAGACGTTGAGAGAAGCTTCCTAATAATGAGTCCAATAATGTCCGATTCTAGATTAGTCACCTTCCTAGGCTTTAAAAGGCCGCCGGATACTAAGAGGAACAACCGGGCGTTTGGTGTCTACCCAGCCAGCTTCTTTTGTAAAGTTTTTATTGTTTACAGAATCTTTCTTCACACAAATCTCCTTATAAACACCACCCATTCTTTCAATGGCAGACTTCAATCCGAGACAGGGAGAGAGATGGCAGCTCAAGGCAAGTCCTATGTCTTATCCCATGGCCAGGGGAGATGGAGAGCACAGCTATTCTCAGAATTCTAACGTCCAGGTACTGATGTTAGCAGGATTTTCAACTTCTGTAGCTGTCCAACACTTGAAGAACAACAGAGTGATAGGGTGTTTTTGCTAATGGTGATGTATTACTAGTCCTGCATATACAGATCCTTTGAACATATTGAATGCGTTTGTGTAGCTATAGATCACGCATCTAATCTACTCAAGTAAATGAGACGGTTCCTAGCTCTCAATCCTTGATTGTATCTCTTAACTTTGTCAAGCTTGAGATCTGTTACCCATATATAACATGCACAAGTGTTTTTCATAGCAACAAAGATGGTCAGGGGTTAAAAGTAGATCATGCTATCACTAGAGCTTACAATTATAGAATGATCATTAATCTGATCTTGATGATTGTAGAGAGAGGTAGTAGAAGCTGCTAGAGTACTGGTGAAGAAAGCAATTGAAGAGAATATGGAGTTCAGCAATTCCTCTGGAACTTGCAATACTTTTGCCATTGCAGATTTTGGTTGTTCTATTGGATCCAACACTCTCATTGCAACCCAAAACATCATTGAAGCTGTAAAGCACAAATATCAGTCTCAACACCCGAATCATCCTTCATTAGAGTTCCAAGTATTCTTCAATGATCATCTCAACAATGACTTCAACACCCTCTTTGGAAACTTGCCTCCCTCCGGCGAATTCTTCGCTGCAGGAGTACCCGGTAGCTTCCACAACCGGCTGTTCCCCAAGTCCAGTCTCCATCTGGGGCACTCCTCATGTGCTCTGCATTGGCTCTCTAAGGTCCCTGATGAGGTCATGGATGTTAATTCTCCAGCATGGAATAGGGATAGCATCCATTGTTCAGGAGTCTCGAAAGAAGTAGCCAAAGCCTATGCTGCTCAGTTTCAGAATGACATGGAGAGATTTCTGAATGCAAGGGCCCAAGAAGTTGTGGGTGGAGGGTTGTTGGTTCTCACCGTATCAGGTGAAGCAGAAAGAACCTTCTCTTCTCAAACTTTTCGGGGTCTTCTCAATGACATCCTCGGATCTTGTCTTGCAGACATGGCCGAAGAGGTAAGACTACATAAGCCCTGTCATTCAGTATGATAACATCTGCAATATGCATTATGGTCTCTGCAGGTACTAATTAGTAAAGGCAGATTGGAGGCTTTCAATGTATAGCAATTTAATATCTACCTATTTGAGAAATTGAGCTGGTCATTTTTGACAAAGATAACATCTAGTGTAACATTTTAAACAGGGACTAATTAGTGAAGAGAAACTAGAGGCTTTCAATCTACCAATATACAATCCAACCATCCAGGAGATGGAAGCAGTGTTGCAGAGAAGTGCATATTTTAGCGTCGAGAGAATCTCATCGGTGATAGGCAACCCGATACCCTCAATCAGTCCATCCATTGTACAACCCCTTTCAAAGTTAATGGGAGCTATCTTTGAGGAACTCATCAGACAACATTTTGGGGATGACATTGTTGATTCTGTGTTTGAACGTTACCCCAAGAAGCTCTCTGAAAATCTCCACAACTTCAAAGACAAACAAAAGACTCTAAACATATTCATGGTACTCAAGCGGAATTCTTGCAAGGCCTAGTTGTGCTTCTTAAACTGCAGAAAGAAGGTTTTACTAATGATTTACATGCATACATACATGTCTGTCGATTCACTGCTGTCTTCTATTTAAAGAAATGCTTGGTTCTTGTTTCGAATCGGGAAAATGCTAATCAATTCATTCATATTCCTCCTCTCTTTTCTTTTTTTCCTGAAATTTCCTCCCTTAGCTACAGTACTACATTTACCTGGAGAGCAGTTTATATACTCTATAAGTAAATGGCGGAATGCTATATATGGCTCCCTTTGGCAGGACACAGCGGAGCTGACTAAGGCAAGAGCATGTGGTCTCATTGAAGATATTCTACTTTGGTTGCCATTGAAGCTCATGCTGCATTTGGTTGTCCGGACTGAACTGGACTAAGTCCGTAGTCCAGTGAGCGCTTGACTTAGACTACTTGGACTTGGACTGGACTGAACTAGACTAAGTCCGTAGTCCAGTGAGCGCTTGACTTAGACTAGTGCCCCAAACCAAAAGCAGCATCTTTTAATCAATAGTATCAGTTCCAACTATTAAAGATCAATACCATCTAGATTATATCTAAGTAGTTATGATTTAGAATTAATCTTGATTGTTAAATAACTATTAGATTTGGTAGTTTCCTAATTTCTAGGTCAGATTGTTAGTTCTGTAGCATATATAAAGGCCATATTTCTAATGGAGAATATATCCCAAGTTTTCTAGCATTTCTCTCTAGCATTTCTCTGAGTGTTTTTAAAAGAGTTTTCTCTCTATTCTTATTTGTTGTCCGGTTATTAGTGTTTGTAAGTTTTTCTTTCTTCCTCAGCTCAGGTTCTACACAACCTGCCTGTGCAAGTTAGTCTTGTTTAGTCTCAACACAGTCTGCCTGTGTGACGAGGTTGGTAGTGTGAAAGGTTAGTGCTTAGTGCTGCGCATTGTTCACATTGTAATAGCGGAACATTGTTCAACAATCTGGTAGACGAGCCGGTCCTTCTTTAGGAGATCACGTATCGGTGTTTTGTGAGAATCTTTTGTCAATACAATGACCGACCTACAAGTTATTGGTGCAATGGAGAAGCTCAACAATAACAACTACAGTACGTGGTCAACTTGCATGATGACCTACTTGCAAGGACAAGACCTATGGGAAGTTGTCTATAGTACCGAGGTAGCACAACCGGAAGAAGCCACAGAGTTGCGAAAGTGGAAGATTAAAGTGGGCAAGGCAATGTTCACTTTAAAGACAACAATAGGAAAGGAAATGCTGCAATGCATATAGAAAGCTGAAACGCCGAAAGAAGCTTGGGATACACTTGTCACTCGGTTCTCTAAAAAGAATGATACGAAGCTTCAAATTTTAGAGAACGAGTCGTTGTCGGTAGGGGTGAGCACGGTACAGTCTCCGTACCAAATAACGGTTTCGGAATGGAGCTCCAAATATTTCGGTTCCTATCTTACGGTACTCCATTCCATTTGTAATTCTCGGAGCTCCATAATTTTCGGAGACCATAATTTCGGTACGGATTTTACGGTTTTTCGGATCTCCACGGAACATCGATTTTCGGATTTTCGGAGCGGATCTTACGGATTTTTTAGATTTTCATAAAACCATAGTTGGAAAAATAATGAAAAAACTAAGCCAAATATGCAAATAACATACATATAATACATGAATTTCATACCGAATAAGAGAAATATAAGAAAAATTAATTCAACCATAAAATATGCATTAAAAAACTCCTCGATAATGAATTCAAAATAACTTACAATCATTATATATTCACCAAATAATAGAAGAGTAAGTCATTATGTAAAATTATTTTAATACACATAATATATTACTATTACCAATGCTATACTCTTAGTTTCTTAGTTTTGGGATTTTTTCAATTCTAAATTATATTTTTATGTGCCTATTAACTAGTTAGCAATTTTCTATAAGCTCATTTGAAACCAGGTCGTTTTTTTACAAAACTACATTAAACCATGCATTTGCAACTTAAACACTTCTATTTATAAAATTTATAAAATTATTTTATAATATTATTATTTTAAAAAATATTATTTAATGCATTTGTGTAAAAATAATACAATTTTTGATATATTTTTTACAATTTTTATATGATAACCATATTTAGTTATTTGGTACTCAAAATAATATTTATAAAATCATAGTATAATTTATATTTAAAATAACGTACAAAAATTATTAAGTAATTTGTTATGAAAATAAAATAAGAGCTAAAAATATCAAGTTTATTACATACTTTTTATTTTCCCCCCAATTTTTATTGTAAAGAATTTGAAATTTGGTTGGGCTCCAGGTTCAATTTTTTTGGCACTACCTATTCACACTATTTTGTTCGGATCTCGGAGCTCCACAGATTTTCGGTTTAAAACTCCATTGCGTTCCATTTCTCATCAAACAGTTCGGATTCCATTCCGTTTCGTTACGGAACAGTTCGGATTTCCTATTTTCGGTATGGATCCATTCGGATTCAGTACGGATTTCGGATTTTTTGCTCACCTCTAGTTGTCGGTGACACAAGGCAACATGACAATAGCACAATACTTCCACAAAGTGAAGTTCTTGTGCCGTGAGATTTCGGAGTTGGATCCAGAAGCATCTATCGACGAATCCAGGATGAAGCGGATTCTTATCCATGGTTTAAGGCCGGAATTTAGAAGCTTTATTGCTGTTGTACAAGGTCGGCCAAAATAGCCATCACTTGAGGAGTTTGAGAATTTTCTAGCCAGTCTAGAAGACTTAGCTAAGCAAATGGGAGGAGTCTCGCTGAAGAATGAAGAAGAGGCACTCTATGCAAAGAAAAACAAGTGGAATTCTAAGCAGCGTGGTGATGATGGATCCATGAAGAATGGTGACAAGTTTAAAAGTCATCATGGTGAGACGAGCACTTGTGAAAGAGGCTCGAAGAACCATTCCAATGGAAAGAGGTTCGAAGGGAAGTGTTACAACTGTAACAAGAATGGACACATGGCGAAAGACTAGTGGTCTTAGAAGCATGGAAAGCAATGTTGCCACATTCAAAGACGAAGAAGAATGGGATGCTGAAGCATTGTTTGCTGCAGAAGACGAAGAGTTTGCATTTACGGCAACAACACATAATCAAATCGATTATAAGAACGACTAGATTGTTGATTCAGGTTGTTCAAATGATGAAGTTGGTGTAGTGTTCGATGAGGCATTTGTGCAGTGGTCCTCAGAGTAGAAAGCACTGTCAGATTCAGATAATCTAAAAGAGACAGTGGAGTTTTCTCAAGTTAAACTAAATTTAGGAGAAGCTGAAGTTTTAGAAGATGGTGGAGATGGTGTAGTTGTAGCTCAAAGTCCTTGGCAAACAGAAGTGAACCAAAGGCCAAATGAAGAAGTTAGGCCACATGAAGAAGGTGAGCCAAGTGGAGATAGCGACCCGAGTGGAGGAGGCGAGCTGAGTGCAGCTGAGTATAAAGAAGGTGAGCCAAGTGGAGATAGTGAGTCAAGTGAAGAAGGCGAGTTGGTTGCAGCTGAACCGCTAGCTCAGCTGAGAAGATCGGTAAGACCTAAGAAGCTGAATCCCAAGTATGCCAATGCTGCTGTTGTAGAAGATGTGAAAGAACCTGAAAGTTTTGAAGAAGCATCTTTGAGCTCAGGATGGATTGAGGCTATGGAAGAGGAGCTTGCAACATTGGATCATAACCAGACTTGGGAGCTTATGCCACTGCCAAGAGGAGTAAAGCCTATTTCTTGCAAATGGGTTTACAAGATAAAACGTCGCATAGATGGGTCGATTGAGAGGTATAAGGCTCGTTTGGTAGCTCGAGGATTCTCTCAACTGTATGGACTAGACTACGATGAAACGTTCAGTCCAGTCGCAAAGCTTACAACTGTGCGAGTTCTACTAGCACTTGCAGTTGGTAAGAACTGGAACCTGTGGCAGATGGACGTGAAGAATGCATTTTTACATGGGGAGTTGGATCGAGAGATCTACATGAATCAACCAAAGGGTTTTCAGAGTCAAGATCATCCTGACTATGTATGTAAACTCCGGAAGGCTCTCTATGGATTAAAACCAGCACCAAGGGCCTATTATGGTAAGATTGCTGAGTTTTTAGTCCAGGCTGGTTATTCTGTAACAACTGCAGACTCTAGCTTGTTTGTAAAGCTAGTGGAGAGAAGTTAGCTATAGTGCTGGTCTATGTGGATGACTTAATCCTCACAGGAGATAGTGAAGAGGAAATTCTCCAGACAAAGCAGAATTTATCAGCTCGCTTCCAGATGAAAGAGCTTGGACAGCTTAAGCACTTTCTTGGTCTTGAAATTGACCGTACAGAAAAAAATATCTTTTTTTCATCAGCAGAAATATTGCAAAGATTTGCTGAAGAAATTTGGAATGCACGATTACCAACCAATATCGACGCCTATGGAGCCGAATGCCAAGTTGTGTGCTCATGAAGGAAAAGATTTGGAAGATGCAACGATGTATCGTCAGTTGGTGGGTAGTTTGATATATCTGGCTCAAACAAGACTAGAGATCTCCTATGCAGTCGGTGTGATGAGCCGGTATATGCAAAACCCAAAGAAGCCTCATTTGGAAGCAGTCAGAAGAATTTTGAGATATGTCAAGGGTACACTTGACAATGGAATTTTGTAAAAGAGAGGTGAAGACTGCAGATTAGTTGGCTATTGTGATCATGATACCCGGCATTCAACTATTGGGTATGTTTTTAAACTCGGGTTTGGAGCAGTTTTCTGGTGCAGTAAAAGACAACCAAGGGTGTCTTTATCCACAACAGAAGCAGAGTATCGAGCTGCAGCAATGGCAGCTCAGAAGAGCACTTGGCTTGTGCAATTGTTGAAGGATTTACATCAGTCGATTGAGTATGTAGTTCCTTTGTATTGTGATAATCAATCAGCAATACGTTTGGCTGAGAATCCCATGTTTCATGCAAGAACTAAACACGTGGAGGTTCATTAACACTTTATTAGGGAAAAAGTTCTTGAAGAAGAAGTGGAGCTGAGGCAGGTGAAGATTGAAGATCAAGTCGCAGATATGTTCACAATAGGCTTGTGTGGCAACAAGTTTGAACGCTTTTGTCGTCAGCTCGACATGGTGGAAAGTGCGGGAGTTGGTATTGAGGAGGAGTGTTAAAGATCAACACCATCTGGATTATATCTAGGTTGTTATGATTTAGATTTGATCTTGATTGTTAAATAACTATTAGATTTGGTAGTTTTCTAATTTCTAGGTTAGATTATTAGTTCTTGTAGCCTATATGAAGGCCATGTTTCTAATGGAAAATATATCCTAAGCTTTCTAGCATTTCTCTCTAGCATTTCTTTGAGTGTTTTTAAGAGAGTTTTCTCTCTATTCTTATTTTGTCTGTTTGTTAGTGTTTGTAAGTTTTTCTATCTTCCTCAGCTCAAGTTCTACGCAACCTGCCTGTGCAAGTTAGTCTTGCTTAGTCTCAACACAGTCCGCCTGTTTGACGAGGTCTCAACACAGTCTGCCAGTGTGACGAGGTTGGTAGTGTGAAAGGTTAATGCTTAGTACTGCGCATTGTTCAAGTTGTGATAGCGGAACATTGTTCAACACCAACAACCAATTCATCCACCATCGGATAATACCAAAAATGAGTTCAACACTCCCTATATGGTCAAATCCAGGTAAACCAACTACCCTACTTTTATTTTCCTCAAAAAAAAAAAAAAACTACCCTACTTTTGTAATCCAATGAAAATATTTGCCAATATCATTAAATTTATTGGCACGCACGCCACATGGAATGCATGTGTAAGAAAATCCTTCTTCAGATAAATATCCCCCTCCTTGGAAGGCGGACTTCAACTAATCAGAGAGAGAGATGGCAACTCAAGAGACAATAAGTCCTATAATGGCCAAGGGAGATGGAGAGCACAGCTATTCTCAGAATTCTAACTCCCAGGTAATGATGTTAGCAGGACCCAATCTACAGCTGTTCAACACTACTAGAAGTCTAGAACAATACAGAATAATAGGTTTATTTGGCTCTCAATTCGTTGTATCTCTCTCTTCCTTAACTTTGTTATGCTTGAGATCTATTTGCAGTAGAAACATGCACTAGTATTTTCATGGAAACAAAGATGGTTAGGGTAGCTCATGCCATGGCTACAATTTATAAAGAATGATAATTAATCTGTTACAATTGAGAATTGCAGAGAGGGATAGTGGAAGCTGCCAAAGTATTGGTGAATTCAGCAATTGAAGATATGCTGGAATTCAGCAATTCCTGTGGAACTTCTAATACTTTTGCCATAGCAGATTTCGGTTGTTCTACTGGATCCAACACTCTCATTGCAACCCAGAACATCATCAAAGCTGTCAAGCAAAAATATCAGTCTCAATACCCAAATCATCCTCCTCTAGAGTTCCAACTATTCTTCAATGATCATGTCAACAATGACTTCAATACTCTCTTCAGAAGCTTCCCTCCGTCTTGGGAATTCTTTGCTGCAGGAGTCCCTGGTAGCTTCTACAACCGGCTGTTCCCGAAAGCCAGTCTCCATCTGGGATACTCCTCTTCTGCACTGCATTGGCTCTCCAAGGTCCCTGACGAGGTCATGAATGTTAATTCTCCGGCTTGGAATAAGGATAGCTTCCATTGCTCAGGAGTCTCGAAGGAAGTAAACAAAGCCTATGCTGCTCAGTTTCAGAATGACATGGAGAGATTTCTGAATGCAAGGGCCCAAGAAGTTGTGGGTGGAGGGTTGTTGCTTCTCACAGTATTTGGTCTACCAGAGGGAACCGTTCAGTCTCAAACTTTTCGTGGAGTGGTCAATGACATCATGTATAATTGTCTAAAGGACATGGCCGAAGAGGTAAGACTACATAACTCCTCTCTGTCATTTCTTTATTCCAAAGAAAAATTCAAGAAATGAACATGAGAGTTCTTGAGGAAACTCTATGATTATTGAAGTACAAAATTATTTCAAGCATTTGAAGGGTTGGATTGGTCTGGCCAAACAGTATGATAACGTCTGCAATATGCATTATAGTATCTGCAGGTGCTAATCATTAAATTGGAGGCTTTCAATGTATAGCATTATAATATCTACATGTTTAAGAAGTTGAGCTGGCCTTTTACATCCTAAACAGGGACTAATTAGTGAAGAGAAACTAGAGGCTTTCAATCTACCAATGTACATTCCAACCATCCTTGAGCTGGAAGCAGTGTTGCAGAGAAATGCATATTTTAGCGTCGAGAGAATCTCATCGCTGATAGGCAACCCGATACCCTCCACCAGTCCATCCATCATACAGCCCCTTTCAAAGTCAATGAGAGCCATCTTCCAGGAACTCATTAGACAACATTTTGGGGACCACATTGTTGATTCTGTATTTGAACGTTACCCCAGGACACTCTCCGAAAATCTTCACAAGTTCAAAGACAAACAAAAGACTTTTAACATATTCATCGTGCTCAAGCGGAATTCTTGCAAGGGCTAGTTGTGCTTCTTGAACTGCAGAAAGAATGTTTTTACTAATGAATTATATGCATACATACATGTATGTCAATGTACTGCTGCCTTCCATTCAATAATCTGCTCGGTTATTGTTTCTATATGGGAATAGGCTAAACAATTCATTCATAATCCTCCTCTCTTTTCTTTTTTCCTGAAAATTCCTCCTTTAGCTGCAGTAATACATTAACCTGGAGACCAGTTTATATCCTCTATCAGTAAATGACGGAATGTTATATATGGCTCCCTTTTGTTTTGCAGGACAGAACTTGGCTGCATTTTCATATTCCTGCACAAGAAATTTATTCCTTCTTGAATGTTGGTGGAATACTTTGAGAGAATTGCAGTCAAATACAGAATAGATATAACAAACTTCCTAACTTGGGAAACACCTGAAAAAAAAGACCAGCAAATATTCTGCAGAATAAGTTGCTGCAGAATGAGGAACTAGTGTTTGACTAAGGACCAAGAATTTACCTCAATGTAGTCAAATGCAATGGTGGTCAAAATATTGATTAGGAATCCCAAAGGAGCCAACTAAGGCAAGAGCATGTGGTCTCATTCTGTGTTTAGAAACATCCATGTCGGAGAAAAGCATCATCTTCTTCTACAGAAATTAAGGCGAACATGGACCTTTCCAGGCCTGAGAAATTCTGAAACTGTCAGAGACTCGTTAGAATTTAACATTCTTACCAGAAAAGTTTGCAGCTCCAATTTCTTGTGTGATTTTGATGGGAGCTTTAGTTTTTATTAACTTGTAGAGCAAGGTTGTGGAAGCTGCTAAAATAATGGTGAAGAAAGCCCAATGAAGAGACTATGTTTGGTTGCCATTGAAGCCCATGCTGCGCTTGGTTACATGATTAGCATCAGTTCCAACAACCAAATCATCCACCATTGCATTATGTCACAGATGTGTTCAATACTCCTTATATTGTCTTCATCAAAATATGTATAGTATTGTACAGAATCCCCTCAAGAAGAGCAAAGGATATAATTAATCGAAGATAGGATACGAGGACTATTTTTATCATTACGGTATGGTAGGAGGACCAATCAATACATTTATTGGGGGCTGCTCACCTCCAGTTCAAAACCCTCCAGTTTCCTCAAGTTAAGTTTGTGGCTAAGATGACTAAACATCACATAAAAATAGTCCAACGGTCCCTATCCATATCTTCTCTTTCTTCTTTTTTTTCTTCTTCTTTTTTCTCACATACATGTGACGAGTAGGATTATCACTTCCACTTCTTGAACTTCCCACCTCCAAACATGCCATGCTTCCCATGCTTCCCAAACTTCCCATGCTTATGCTTCCCAAACTTTCCATGCTTGAATTTTCCTTGGCCATGACCACCAATTCCAAAACCACCATGTCCATAGGAGCCATGAGCACCATGAGCACCATGAGCCATGTGGTGTGCCCCAAGAGCAGCTGCAGCAGCACCCCCACAAACTTGTATGCCACTTCCCAGCTGCAAATGAATGAAAACAAACATCACAGGTGAGAAAAAAGAAGAAGAAAAAAAAGAAGAAAGAGAGGACATGGATAGGGACCGTTGGATTATTTTTATGTGATGTGTACTCATCTTAGCCACAAACTTGAGGAAACTGGAGGGTTTTGAACCGGAGGTGAGCAGCCCCCATTTATTGGGTTTATTTTTATCATACAACCACATAGAAAAAGCTATCTTATTATGAAGACGAAGATTATATCAACTTAGGATGAGACGAAATTTACATCAACCCTTGAACTTATACCAATCAGAAACAAGCTTCAATACAATATTGTCAGGGGAAGATAGTGCCATCTTGCTAGTTATGATGTCAAATCCAGCTAAACCAACTATCCTACTTTTGTTTCAGTTAAAATAAAAAATTATGCTACTTTTATAATCCAATGAAAATGTTTGCCAATATCATTAAAATTATTGGCACGCCACATGCAATGCATGTGAAAGAAACTTCTGTAGCTAATTTGACTTGTATTCTGCAGTTAAATATCCCACTCATTGGAAGGCAGACTTCAATCAGAGAGGGAGAGATGGCAACTCAAGAGACAATTCCTATCTCTTATCCCATGGCCAAGGGTGATGGAGAGCACAGCTATTCTCAGAATTCTAACTTTCAGGTACTGATGTTAGCAGGAATAAATTTCTAGCTATTCAACACCACTAGACCAACAACAGAACAGTAGGTTTATCTGGCTCTCAATTCCTTGATTGTATCTTTCCTTGACTTTTTTATGGTTGTGATCTGTTAGTAATAGATACATGCACAAGTACTTTTTCATAGCAACAAAGACAGTTAGGGATTATAAAATGTTTTCTCACAGAGTGAAAGTAGCTCATGCCATGACTAGAGTCTATACAGAATGATCGATAACTTGTTATTGACAATTGCAGAGAGAGATAGCGGAAGCTGCCAAAGTACTAGTGAGTTCAGCAATTGAAGATATGCTGGAATTCAGCTACTCCTCAGGAACTTCTAATACTTTTTCCATAGCAGATTTTGGTTGTTCTACTGGATCCAACACTCTCATTGCAACCCAAAACATCATTGAAGCCGTCAAGCAAAAATATGAGTCTCAACACCCGAATCATCCTCCACTAGAGTTCCAACTTTTCTTCAATGATCATGTCAACAATGACTTCAATGCTCTCTTCAGAAACTTCCCTCCGTCTCGGGAATTCTTCGCTGCAGGGGTGCCTGGTAGCTTCTACAACCGGCTGTTCCCGAAAGCCAGTCTCCATCTGGGGCACTCCTCTTATGCGCTGCATTGGCTCTCCAAGGTTCCTGACGAGGTCATGGATGTTAATTCTCCGGCATGGAATAAGGATAGCATCCATTGTTCAGGATTATCGAAAGAAGTAGCCAAAGCCTATGCTGCTCAGTTTCGAAATGACATGGAGAGATTTCTGAATGCAAGGGCCCAAGAAGTTGTGGGTGGAGGCTTGTTGCTTCTCACAGTAGCAGGTGAAACAGATGGAACCATCTCTTCTCAAACTTATCGCAGTCTGAGCAATGACATCCTCGGATATTGTCTTGCAGACATGGCCAAGGAGGTAAGACTAATCAAATCCAAAGGAATTTCATCTTGGGGATGTATTTGAGCAAAAAACTAAGCCTTTGAATTGAATTAGTACTTCAATAACAGTAATATTTATAATGTTGTTTAAACATGGACTTAGCAAACCACTAAGATTAGATGCTTTCAGTATACCAGTATACTGTCTAGTATCTACCTATCCAAAAGGTTGACTTGGTCCTTAATTATACAATAATAACCTCTACAACTTATATTATTGTTTAAACAGGAACTAATTAGTAAAGGGAAACTGGAGGCTTTCAATATACCAGTGTACTATCCACCCATGCAGGAGTTGGAAGCAGTGTTGCAGACAAACGAATATTTTAGCGTGGAGAACATCGACTCATCTCTGGCAGCCGTTGTGGAGCCCCATCTCAATCCATCTATTGTACAACCCCTTACAAAGTTACATAGAGCTATCTATGAGGAACTCATCTGCCAACATTTTGGTGACCGGATTGTTGACTCTGTATTTGAACGTTTTGCCAAGAAACTCTCCGAAAATCTCGACTTGTACAAGGACAGAAACAAGCCTCTTAACATTTTCGTTGTACTCAAGCGGAATTCTTGTAAGGCCTAGCTAGTTTTGCTTTTTAAATTCCAGAAAGAATGTTTTACTAATGATTTATGTGCATAGGTATATGAATGTTGATGTACTGCTGCATTCCATTCAATGAAATGCTTGGTTCTTGTTTCTATTTGGGAAAAGGCTAATCAATTCATCTTACTCGAGCGGGATTCTTGCAAGGCCTAGTTGTGTATCTTAAACTGCAGAAAGAAGGTTTTTACTAATGACTTTTATGCATACTTACATGTCTGTGATGTACTGCTGTCTTCCATTTAATGAAATGCTCGGTTCTTGTTTCTATTTCGAAAAAAGCTAATCAATCCATTCATAATCCTCCTCTCTTTTCTTTTTTCCTGAAAATTCCTTAGTTAAAGTACTACGTCTACCTTGAGACCCCGTTTATATCCTCGATCAGTAAATGGCGGAATGTTATATATGGCTCCCTTTGGCAGGACACAACTTGGCTGCAATGTCATTTTCTTGCACAAGAAATTTATTCCTTCTTGAATGTTCGTGGAATACTTTGAGAGAATTGCAGTTAAATACGGAATAGAAACAACAAACTTCCTAACTTGGGAGACACTAGAAAAAAAGACCAGCACATATTCTGCAGAACAGAATAAGTTGCTGCAGAATGAGGAACTAGTGCTTGACTAAAGACCAAGAATTTGCCTTAATCTAGTGAAATGCAATGGTGGTCAAATATTATTTAGGAATCCCAAAGGAGCTAAGGCAAGAACATGTGGTCTCATTGAAGATACTCTACCTTTGGTTGCCATTGAAGCTCATGCTGCATTTGGTTGCCTGTACTTGAACTGGACTAAGTCAATAGTCCAGTGCGGGCTTGACTTGGACTAGTGCCCCAAACCAAAAGCAGCATCTTTAAATTATAAGCATCAGTTCCAACAACCAATTCATCCATCGGAAAAATGCCAAAAATGAGTTCAACACTCCCTATATTGCCTTCATCAAAATATAAATATTATTGTACAGAATCCCGCCAAGAAGAGTGAGGGATATAATTAAATGATTTAAGGACGAAAACATTACCAGGGGAAGATGGTGCCAGCTAGCTAGTTATAATGTCAACTCCAGCTAAACCAACTATCCTAGTTTTGTAATCCAATGAAAATGTTTGCCACTATTATTAAATTTATTGGCACGCACGCCACATGGGATGCATGTGTAAGAAACTTCTGTATCTAGTTTGACTTGCATTCTTCTTCAGATAAATATCCCCCTTCTTGGAAGGCAGACTTCAATCAGAAAGAGAGAGATGGCAGCTCAAGAGACAATTCCTTTCTCTTATCCCATGACCAACGGAGATGGAGAGCACAGCTATTCTCAGAATTCTAACTTCCAGGTACTGATGTTAGCAGGACTCATTCTTCAGCTATTCAACACTAGAACGACAACAGAACAATATGTTTAGCTAGCTTTCAGTTCCTTGATTCTATCTCTTCCTTAACTTTGTTATGCTTGAGATCTATTTGCAGTAGATACATGCACTAGTATTTTCATGGCAGCAAAGATGGATAGGGTAGCTCATTCCATGACGACGGTTTATAAAGAATGATCATTAATCTGTTACTATTGAAAATTGCAGAGAGGGATAGTGGACGCTGCCAAAGTATTGGTGAATTCAGCAATTCCTCTGGAACTTCTAATACTTTTGCCATAGCAGATTTTGGTTGTTCTACTGGATCCAACACTCTTGTTGCAACCCAGAACATCATCGAAGCTGTCAAGCAAAAATATCAGTCCCCATTCCCAAATCATCCTCCATTAGAGTTCCAACTTTTCTTCAGTGATCATGTCAACAATGACTTCATTGCTCTCTTCAGAAACTTCCCTCCGCCTTTGCTGCCGGAGTGCCCGGTAGCTTCCACAACCGGCTGTTCCCGAAAGCCAGTCTCCATCTGGGGCACTCCTCTTCTGCACTGCATTGGCTCTCCAAGGTCCCTGATGCGGTTATGGATGTTAGTTCTCCCGCTTGGAATAAAGATAGCATTGATTGTTCCGGACTCTCGAATGAAGTAAGCATAGCCTATACTGCTCAGTTTCAGAATGACATGGAGAGATTTCTGAGTGCAAGGGCCCAAGAAGTTGTGGAAGGAGGGTTGCTGGTTCTCACAGTGTTTGGTCTACCAGAGGGAACTATCCGGTCTCAAACTTTTCGTGGAGTGATCAATGACATCCTATATAATTGTCTCAAGGACATGGCCAAAGAGGTAAGACTACAGAACTCCTCTCTCTCATTTCTTTATTCAAAAGAAAAATTCAAGAAATGAACATGCTAGTTCTTGAGGAAATTCTTAGTGATTATTAGAGTACAAAATTATTTCATGGATTTCAAGGGTTGGGTTGGTCTGATGACCAAACACTATAATAACATCTGCAATATGCATTATAGTCTCTGCAGGTGCTAATCATTAAAGACAGATTAGATTGGTTGGAGGCTTTCAATATATAGCATTATAATATCTGCATATTTAACAAGTTGAGCTGATCTTTTACATTTTAAACAGGGACTAATTAGTGAAGAGAAACTAGAGGCTTTCAATCTACCAATTTACAGTCCAACCATCCCGGAGCTAGAAGCTGTGTTGCAGAGAAATGCATATTTTAGCGTCGAGAGAATCTCATTGCTGATACGCAATCCGATGCCCTCTACCAGTCCATCCATCATACAACCCCTTTCGAAATCAACGAGAGCCATCTTCCAGGAACTCATCAGACAACAATTTGGGGACCACATTGTTGATTCTGTGTTTGAACGTTACCCCAAGAAGCTCTCCGAAAATCTCCACAAGTTCAAAGACAAACAAGAGACTCTTAACATATTCATTGTACTCAAGCGGAATTCTTGCAAGGCCTAGTTGTGTTTCTTAAACTGCAGAAAGAATGTTTTACTAATGAATTATATGCATGCATACATGTATGTCAATGTACTGCTGCATTCCATTCAATAAAATGCTCGGTTATTGTTTCTATTTTGGAGAAGGCTAATCAATTCATTCGTAATCCTCCTCTCTTTTCTTTCTTCCTGAAAATTCCTCACCTAGCTACAGTAGTACGTTTACCTTGAGACTAGTTTATATCCTCTCTCAGTAAATGGCTGAGTGTTACATATGCCTTCCTTTGGCAGGAGCTGACTCAGCACTAGGATTTCTTGTTGCGCAGAGTATATTCATAACAATATTTGTATACATCCGCTACCACCAGGACTTGAAACCTGAACCTTGGGCTTAAGGGAAATGCAACACGATTTACTGCGGCACCAATGGTAGTTGGTGGCAGCATTTTTGGGTTGATAAGTATCCATCTCAGAGGAATGCACCATCTTCTTCACACAAATTTAGGTGTACATGGACCTTTACCAAGCCTAAGACATTCTGCAACAGCCATAGACCCATAAAAAATACCAGAATAGTTTGCAGCTCCATCATTTTCTTTTGCGATTTTGAGGGTTGCTTTAGTTTATATTTTCTTCCAGAGAAAGGTTGTGGAAGCTGCTAAAATAATGGTGAAGAAAGCCATTGAAGAGACTCTTTCAATAACCAAAACCATCCCTGGACCATTGGATTGTGTTAGCAATGAGTTCAAGGCTACCTACATTGTCTCCATGGAACTATCACTTCTGTATAATGCAAAATATTGTGCAGAATCCCATCACAATCAGGAATATCATTAAATTAATTGGTATCCCGCAGGCAATGCCTGTAAACAAAACCTCTTTTTAAATCAATGCCAGTTATTTTTTTTTAAAAAAAAAATCCATATGATTTGAATCAGCTATAGAATTTTAAATACCAATTTGATGGCCTCGTCGTTATTCTCACTTGTTTTTAATTTTAACATACAACTTAGTTGGGAGTGGGAACTATAAAGTCAAGGGACATCACCAGCACATGGTGCTTAATTTATTAATTGTTCTTTTTTTTAATCGAAATTAATTGTTCTTACTGGTTGAAAGTTTTGAAAGCGAATTGCCTTAGTAATGGGTTCGACAATGTCGGATTCTGCATTAATTTATTGCTTTCTTCTTCTTTTTTTTTTTTTTTGGTAAAGGAGGAGGGCAAAGAGCCCTGAATTAATTTATTACTTTCTTCTGCATATAATTAAATCTCAGAAGAAGCATTTATGGACTTGTCAATAAGATCACCTTGTTGGTTCTTTCCTTTCTACAACCTCTAAGGAAAACTTTTCAATCCAGGAAAGAGATAGGAGATGGCAAGTAAGGAGACCATCCCTATGTCTTATGTCATGGCCAGGGGAGATGGACAGCACAGCTATTCTCAGAATTCCTTTCACCAGGTATGGATTTTATACACTTATAGCAGTATTCAACACTAGAGTAATATAGGTTTATCTTGGAATAGTAATGATGCGTTTAGCTAGTCCTGTATTTTCAGACCTTAGATCCTTCCATGACTAGAGTTTATATATAGTATACAGAATGATCATTAATCTGTCACTATTGATAATTGCAGAGAGAAATAGTGGAAGCTGCCAAAGTGTTTGTGAATTCAGCAATTGGAGATGTCCTGGAATTCAATTCCTCAGGAACTTGTATTAATACTTTTGCCATTGCAGATTTTGGTTGTTCTACTGGATCCAACACTCTCATTGCAACCCAAAACATCATTGAAGCTGTAAAGCACAAATATCAGTCTCAACACCCGAATCATCCTCCGTTAGAGTTCCAAGTATTCTTCAATGATCATGTCAACAATGACTTCAATACTCTCTTCAGAAGCATCCCTCCCTCTAGGGAATTCTTCGCGTCAGGAGTGCCCGGTAGCTTCCACGAACGGCTGTTCCCTAAGGCCAGTCTCCATCTGGGGCACTCCTCTTATACGCTGCATTGGCTCTCCAAGGTTCCTGATGAGGTCATGGATGTTAATTCTCCGGCATGGAATAAGGATAGCATCCATTGTTCAGGAGTCTCAAAAGAAGTAGCCAAAGCCTATGCTGCTCAGTTTCAGAATGACATGGAGAGATTTCTGAATGCAAGGGCCCAAGAAGTTGTGGTTGGAGGGTTGTTGCTTCTCACAGTAGCAGCTGAAACAGAAGTACCCATCTCTTCTCAATCTTATCGCAGTCTGAGCAATGACATCCTCGGATACTGTCTTGCAGACATGGCCGAAGAGGTAAGACTATTCAAGTCCAAAGGACTATCTATCATCTGAGGTTGAATATAAAACAATTCCTGACATTTCATTCAAAGGCTTAAGCCTTTGAATTGAATTGGTACTTACTTTCATAACGGTAACATTTATATTGTTGTTTAAACATGGACTAATTACTAAAGATAGATTAGATGCTTTCAGTATAGCAGTATGCAATGTATTATGTATCCATCCAAATGGTTTAGTTGGCCCTTATACAATAATAACATCTACAACACGTATTATGTTTAAACAGGGACTAGTTAGTAGAGAAAAAGTGGAGGCTTTCAATATACCGATATACTATCCACCCGTGCATGAGCTGGAAGCAGTTCTGCAGAGAAACACATATATTAGTGTCGAGAGAATCCGCACATTGGTGCCACTCCGTACGTTGCGCACTCGCAGTCCATCTGTTGTACAACCCATTACAAAGTTACTTAGAGCTATCTATGAGGAACTCATTAGCCAACATTTTGGTGACTGGATTCTTGACTCTGTATTTGAACGTTTTGCCAAGAAACTCACCGAAAATCTCCACTTGTACGATGAGAAACACAAGTCTCCTAACGTTTTCATTGTACTCAAGCGGAATTCTTGCAAGGCCTAGCTAGTTTTGCTTTTTAAATTCCAGAAAGAATGTTTTACTAATGATTTATATGCATAGGCATATGAATGTTGATGTACTGCTGCGTTCCATTCAATAAAATGCTTGGTTCTTGTTTCTATTTGGGAGAAGGCTAATCAATTCATTCATACTCCTTTGTTTTTCCTAAAATTTCATTCATAAAGTTTCAGGAACCAAAATGGATTGATATTCCTTTTGCAACGTTGATTTGAATAATAGTTCCATTGCTGGCCGGTCATGGTTTTGTTTATTGTTATGACATAAATTATATCAGAAACCAAAAAACAGCAAAAGAAACTTGCTTAGTTGGGAAACACCATAAGAAAAAGACCAGCTGATAGTTCTGCAGGACAAGTTTCTGCAGAATGAGGAACTAGTTGTTGACTCGAGACCAAGAATTTGCCTCAATCCAGTCGAATGCAATGGGGCTCAAGTCAAATATGAATTAGGAATCCCAAAGGAGCTGACTAAGGCAAGAGCATGGTGGTCTCATTCCGCCACTAAGTTTTGCAATTTCTTTCCTTACGGCAGCAGCATTCTGGGCTGACAAGTATCCATATCGGAGAAAAGCATCATCTTCCTCCATACAAATTAAGGCGTACATGGACCTTACCAGGCCTAAGACAATCTGCAATAGTCAGAGATCCATATAGATGTTGTTAAACAGTAACATTCATACCGGATTATGAACTAGTAGAAATTGCCATTTAAAATATTTTCAAGAAATTGATCCTCAAGCTATTCTAGATATATGATTGGTTGCAGAGCGTACGGTATTCTCCTTAAATCCCAAGGTCTAAGTTTCGAGTACTGGTGGAAGCCGGTGTGTGAAAATTGTGCTATTGCTGGAGAGATTAGTCCGGTTGTCGATGGAATACTGTTTTAGCATAAAAAAAAAGGAAGGAGAGATTATGGTATTTACCCTCAATGGATCATCTGAAATGCTTGTCTCTTGTGCAGAAGAACTTTCCAGTATGACACGGTCGGAGCAGGGCTTTTACAAGATCATAAGCCTGGAAAAAGAATTCAGATTAAGAAACATTTTACATCTTTAATATAAGGGATATAATAGAAAATAAGTCATCATTACTACTTTGAAATTCTAAAACCAATAAAATTATAAATCATAAATGTCAATTAATATGTAAGGGAGGGAATATATTATAAATAGGAATAAGATTCTCTAGCTAAATTCCATTACTAATTTATGAGATATAATCATAAAGTTGTTATGGTTTGAAGCTTAAATTTTCATGTTGAGTTATATATGATAGTTACCCAAGGACTCATTAACATATTTATCCAATAATATAATTCGTTGTCATTTAGATAAAAAAAAATTATGGATTTCTAAATTACAGGAATAAATTTAAGAATATAAATAAATCCTAAAAGAAAAAAAAGTCCCCCAAATGCTCCTAACAGCAATAAATAGTAACTTATGTGCATCATGTGCTAGCACAAATCAAAGAATGACAACCTTTTTTTTTTCTTTTTTTAAGTCACAGAATGCCAACCTGAAGGCCGCCATGTTTGACCACCTTGTGCCGAGGAGAGTAATTTATGTTTCCATTAGACATTGTGTGATGCAATCACAATAAATTTGGTGTGCGAATTCAAATAAAAAAAATGATTAATAATGGTTTTACACTTGTACAAGTAAAAAAGTAAATATGCATTGACCACCTTGTCCCAGGGAGAGTAATTTATGATAGTCCTGTTTCTCTCTAAAAAAATAATTTTATTAAGAGATTGTGTGATGATGCAATCACAATAAATTTGGTATGCGAATTCAAATTAAAAGAAAAATTGATTAATAATGGGTTTTACCACTTGTACAACTAAAAATAAATTTGTTTGGGTTCTCAAAAAAAAAACAAAAAGAAATTTGTTTATATATATGAATGAATCTTCCAAGAAACAATTAACAGAAAAGTTTAGATGGCAAGTACTCGAGCAACCATGGCCGTGTCCTATCCCATGAGTAGTGGAGAAGGGCCTCATAGCTATGCTCAGAATTCCAACTTTCAGGTATGAATTGATAACATCCTGATCATTTAACATCGAAAAGGATCGAAGTTAGTAAAGTTGATTCTTGCCGGGCCATGAACATACAAATTGAATTTTTTTCTAAGTTGACATACATAATAATCACATATATGTGCTTTGATGTTGTAGAGGATAGTAGTAGAAGCTGCCAAACCAATGGTGAAGAAAGCAATTGAAGATACAATGGAATTAACATATTCCTCTACTACTTTTACCATAGCAGATTTTGGTTGCTCTATTGGATCCAACACTCTCATTGCAACCCAAAACATCATTGAAGCAGTCAAGCATAAATACTCAGATTCTCCACCACTAGATTTCCAAGTGTTCTTCAATGATCATGTCAACAATGACTTCAACACTCTCTTCAGAAACCTCCCTCCTTGCCGCGAATTCTTCGCGGCAGGAGTTCCCGGAGGCTTCCACAGCCGCCTGTTCCCTGAAGCCAGCCTCCATCTCGGGCACTCCTCTTTCGCTCTGCATTGGCTCTCCAAGGTTCCTGAGGAGGTCTTAGATGTCAACTCTCCAGCCTATAATAAGGACAGTATCCATTGCACAGGTTTTGCAAAAGAAGTAGCCAAGGCCTATGCTGCTCAGTTTCAGAATGACATGGAGAGTTTCCTGAACTCAAGGGCACAAGAACTTGTGGGTGGAGGATTGTTGATTCTCACGGTAGCTGGCCTACCAAGGGGAACTGTTTGTTCTCAAACTTATCATGGCATAAACAATGATGTCTTAGGATGCTGTCTCAAGGACATGGCCCAAGAGGTAAGAATAATATCACATCCTTAAATTATTTAAT